>JACEGR010000340.1:0-294605 GCA_014170235.1 Listronotus bonariensis | reverse complement strand
AAAACAAATACACATACTTATAAGTGTCCTCTATACATAGGATTTTTTTTAATAGGCCTTGCGGGACTAAGTTCCGATATATAAGCTCCTGACGGACGTTCAGGGCACGTTTAATTAAATATCATTTTACCTTTTCTTAGAATATTTACCAAACCTGAGAATCAATAATTGAGGATATAACAAACGTTTTTATTAAAAAACACATGAGCGTCATATAGTCGTATAAGAGGTATCTCAAAAATGTGAATTTTGCTCAAGAGCTATTTATTTTTTACAGTATTGAAAATTAAAAAAAAATGTTTTTAAAATAAAAATAGCGTTTAAATATGCAAACTTGTTTATGTTAGCTATTTTTGTAAAAGATAAAAATGAAAACCGAAAAAACGTTTTTTCTACTTTTTCGAAAATTTTTGATGTTAGAGGGCAAAACTAGTTATTACATAACTTGTAGGGTTTTTAATGTCGACAACTTTTATATTTAACTTTTTTAATTGGAGGTAGTATTTAGCTTGAAATTGTAAAAAAACATTTTCACCCTTAAAAACGGTTTATTCCGGTTTGGTACATTCTTTGTTCCGGCACCTAATAAAATTTTACCTGACCTAACCTCTTTTTTCTGGTTTGGACATCTCGGCAAAAATGTATAATTATCTTTTCTTGTTTGATACCCTAAAGGTGGGAATATAATTCTTTTGGACCATGCAGAACTTTTTATAATAAACAACTTTTTCCGTTAAATTAATAATAATAGTTTCCGTATGACGCCAACTTACTTAGACACACTGTATGTGAAAACTGTGGCTATTTCCGTTTAGTTTACAAATTAAAGTTAAAAAAACTTCTATATATATAGAAATAAAATGTAGCTGCAGTTGTAGAATTTAATTCGTGTGCAAAAATGATTTATATTCATTTCTTAAAACAATGATATTGTAATGTTAATAAGTTTTTAAAAATATATTATTATTTTAGTTTGGTCACCCAAATTGTGGTTTAAGGACGTTCCATCATAAAACACTTTTCTTACAATATCTTTTAATTTTGGAACAAACATACTCTTAAATGTTCTTTTTTGAAAAGAGATTTTTTTTAATAGTACTTGCGCTACTACATTTTGAAATATTACCAGTCGAAAATCGTACAATTTAACACATGCCTACTCTCACTATCCCGGACCGTAGTTAGAGTAAGCATTTTATTTAATAACAACCATACTTTTTACGATTGTCTTTAAAAATCAAGAATAATTAATTTAAAATATAGTGTTTTTTTCATTAAAAACATATAAAAGCGGTATTCGTTTTTAAATAATAGGGTTTATAAAATTAGTAACTTTCGATGATCCATGTAAGTGGAAGTAAATAGTAGGCTGGCAACCGAAACGGGCTTGTTAACCGGTATTTGAAAACCGGTTTTCGGATACGGGTTAACCCGGTATTTGAAAACCGGTTTTGAATACCGGTTAACCGGTTTTGAAAACCGGTTTCGAATATTGCTAACCGGTTTTAAAAAGCGGTTTTCAAATACCGGTTTTTCGGATAATCGGTTTTCGAATACCGGTTTTTTGATAATCGGACCAAAATCGAAAAGCGGTTCTTCGAATATCAATTAGTTGGATTGCGGTTTTTATATCTAAAAAAGAAAAACCGTTCATTTTGTAAAATCGGATATTGGTTGACAGATTATACAGGGTGGTTCATTTAACCTTAGACAGGCAAATAACCAGAAAACGGCGCATTTTAGAAGAAAATGTTTCTAGTAAGAATTGTTTGAAATAAAGGGGCAAATTTAATGGTATTATAAAATAAAAACTACAACTTACTATAATAATACACTAAATTAAAATTTAAAAATCACCACTTTTCCTTTTCTGTTTTTTTATTAACCAATAAACCAAGAAAAAACACCGAAAATAGAATACCAATTTTAAATAAAGAGGAAAAAATAAATTATGTATGTATGTATGGAATTTTTACATCACCTTTAGAATCTTGCATTTTATTAACAGGGATGTTATATTTTTATTCTTATTTATATTTAACCAATTTCTTTTGAAGAATATTCTAGGATGAATAATGATTATCACTTAACACCACAGCTCATGGGCAAATCCGTAATCAACGCAAAAACGATTAATAGAGAATAATTACTTTCCGATTTTCTGTTAACTGTGGTTTAGAAAAGCCTTTTTCGGTTTTGGAGAACCGTTATCGGTTTTCGGTTTTAAAGACCGTTTTCGGTTTTCGGTTTTAAAAACCGATTTCGGTGTATCGGTTTTGAAAACCGTTTTCGGTTTTTCGGTTTTAAAAACTGGTTTTTAATACCGGTTTTTAAATATTCGGTTAACCGGTTTTAACCGAAACCGGTTTTTTTAAACCGGTTAACAAGTTTTGTTTTTTCCGGTTTTTGCCAACCTAGTAAATAGAGAATTATTGCAAGTTGTCTTATTAAGCTCGGGAATTATTAATACCGGCTTATTTAAATAGTGCTGGTTCCCATAATTTAGAGTTATTGTAAATCATGTTGACAGTACCATTAACCTAAAAAAAGGGAAACATTTTTATTAGATTTTCTTTATTGTTTTGTGTTAAATGGTTTTGTTTTACCACAATTACTTTAAATGCATTTGAAATCAGAACTAACCAGAACTAACCAGCACTGATGAGTGAAAAAGAAACCAAAAGCTGTGGACTATTGATGTCCTTTAAATACCATGGAACGTCCTTAAAGATGCTCCTAACCTGAGACGAAATGCTTTGTTTACATGTTTTGAAAGGTTATTTTCCTGGACAATATGAATTTTTACTTAAAAGAAAAATAAACATATAGAAAGCTTGTGTAAATCATAAAAAAATATTGAAATATTCACAACAGGTAAAGTTTTTGGGATAGTTTTAAACAAAACATTTTTAGAGAGTTTTGTCCCATTACAATTTTTATTCTGGCTATAGCCCTGACTATTTAAATGCGGTAAAGTGCCATGATGTCTAGCCAAAGTAATTAGGTAGTGTGGTTATGATGTATTGTTTTTAAATATCAGTACAGTTAACTTGCGTCAAGGGCGACCTACAAGGTATCCTTGGAAAACATTTTTGGGTGACATCCAAGTTGTTTTGATTACTGTTTAAAAGCCATCAAATCGTGATTATAACAAATATGTATCTACATATGAGGCGTCTAAATGCAAAACCCGACATCTCAAGAAATTGTAAAAATGAGTTGGATACGCTATCATATAGAAAAATTTCCTTACAATCCATTTCCAAATCGAAAAAGAGCAAAAACCGACTTATAATATAAATTTTCGCTTGTAAAAGTTGCGCATAAAATGCAAAATCCGACAACTATTAGCTTTGTTCGCGGGTTCGATTCTGAACCGGTTCTGGGACTATTCGCATGCGCAGTGAAAAAAGCAGCGTTCGCGGTTTGTAAAATCCTGAATTTTTAGTAACAGTTCTGTGTTCGCGGGTTACAATGGAATCAGTTCGTTACCGGTTCCTAACCTGATTAGCAGTCCTGGGATTTTGTTGGAACTAAAAGTTCAGTTTGGAATTTCATGCGTATTGTCGACATGGTCAGCTGTTTTCTGTTTTTGTGGTACAGAAATAAACCGTTGTATTACAGTTTATTTGTTTTTGCCACTTTTTATGCGGGTTAATATACCTGTGGAAATTTTTTTTTATATTTTTGTGATTCTGAGCGTATATAAACTAAGGATTTTTAATTGTATTCCGTATGAATTTATGTATGCTATAAAATAAATAAAGATTTAATTAAAAAATATAGACAATATTACAAGATTTTACCATTTCTTGTTGTTTGAATTTTATCTTTATTTAAATACACATAGGTACTTATGTTAAAAACGAGAGGAGGCAGGGAATCCCTCGTCTTCCGCCGAGAGACCTCGAGTGGCATTCGACAGTATAACAATTTACTTTCTTGTTTAAATTTTTTTTTTTTTTGTGTAGTATACAATTTAACCATGAAAATCCTAACCAAAAGGCTAGGTTAGAATACATCCTCAGCTGTTTAGAAAATCGTTCGCGGTAAATAAAAATTCCGAACTAATAAATAACTAGACATGCGCTTTAAAACAATTCTAAACCAGTTCGGTTCTGGTTCAGAATCGGTTCATTACTAGACCCGCGAACAAAGCTATATTAGCCTAAATTACTTGCAAATACCGACATCCCAAACGCAACCAATTATCATTAAGTATTAGGTTGGCCGCGCATGTGTAGTTAAACGCGCGCCAGTTAGTGGACGGACCCACTTCGTACCGAAAGGATTTTTTTAATTTAAAAAAATAAATGTGTTTGAAGTTTGTGTGTACACTTTTTATTTTTAATTTATAATAAAATCCTGGATGCAAATGCCGACGTATTTCAAATTTTTTAGATGCAAGACCCGACATTTGAAATATTTACATGCAAAAGCCGACATCTATAATTTAATTTATGAAATTAACTGAAATCTATTACCTGTATGTTTTTTTTCATATACAATATCGTTACGTTATGATAAAGATTTTTTTAATTGCTGCTTGGTAACAATTAAAATAAAAATTATTATTTTAATCGTTTTCCAAGAATTAGGTTACATGGAGATGTCGAATTTTGCATCTAGACGCCTCATATTATGTAGCCTTAGATAAAAAAAATAGGGCTTTGATATAGCTAAAACAGCCTACACTGCCGTGTAGGCTGTGTTTTTCCATAATACGCCAGTACAGACTATAAAACTTGTTGCACGACAGGTTGATTAGACATTCTTACATACAACCGGTGCAACAAGCTGCACAGATTTTTGCCCACAGACACATCCAATCTGAACTGAACATTACCAAAGAATACCAATCCATAGAACCCCACAAGTGAGATTTCAGCGTACCCTAAAAATGTTTAGTACGTACCACGACCAACAGATGGCGAAAGTAGTACGATGTCGCTTTACTAATACGATTACCATCAGAAATTGATAGCAGTCGCTGACGAGCAGTCGGCCTGATCAGTTACAGTGAGGATATACGCATTATTTAATAAAAATAAAATCCCCGATAAATGGACCCAGTATCCATAAGATTATTAAATTTATTATTTCAGAATAGGATATATCGATGCGTTTTTACAAAACATCGTAAGCGACATTCGCCAATTTTACCGGAAACGATTTTTTCTTCCCATTGCGTTATTTTTAAAGAAAAACCGAGATCTGAATGTTTTTATTTTAGATTTCTTCTTAATTTGAATTACAAAACAAACATTTAACATTTAATGTCAAAATTTTCAGAATCTCCTAAAAGAAAGCTAAAAATTTTAAAATTCTAAACCAAAATAATAGTTGATTTTTAAATTTTTTATTTTTATTTAATTTATCTTGACAACGGTGGCAGACTTGCAACCAAAACGTCGATTTTTAGTTCTCTATTTACTTGCTTTATTTTTTTTGTTTTTTTGGTACTATTAATTTATTTTTTGGCCATGGTGTACCCAAATATCTACCATTAATTAATTGAACCGCCGAACCAATATAGAACATATCTTCATCTGAAATAAAGCCAATGAAAAAAAACGTTTCCCGTAAAACTGACGAATGTTTACGGTGTTTTGTCAAAAACCCATCGATATATCCTATTATGAAATCATAAATTTAATAATCTTATGGATACTATCATTTATCGGGGATTTTATTTTTATTAAATTTTGCGTATATCCTTACTCTAACTGATCGGGCCGACAGCTCGTCAGCGACTGCTATCAATTTCTGATGGTAATCGTATTAGCAAAGCGACATCGTACTATTTTCGCCAATCTGTTGGACGCGATAGGTACTAAAAATTTTAGGGTACGCTGAAATCTCACTTGTGGGGTTCTATGGATTGGTATTCTTTGACATTACTCACTTGCAAAGATTAGCAGTAAGATTATGTTGTCTTTTGGGGAAATAATACAATTCCATTGTATAAAGATAGAGTTTTTATTCTGACCTGACCTACCAGAAAAAAAAAATATAGCTTGTAATCAACTATAAAAAGAAGTTATGAAAAAAATTATTGACTTTTAATTCATTTTATGTTAATAATTTAGTTGGACATTTTCTGGTATTCTTTATGAATAATAAAATATGTTTTTTTTTAAATTTAAGAGTAGTCTTTGATTTTACCCCAACTTTTTATGACCAACGAAAATCATTTTTCATAAGATTTCCAGAGAGATGCCACATATGGGGTGTTGCCATTTATGATTTTGAAGTGCATGGGGGTGCAGTAGGATTGATAGAGGTGTTTTAAAAAATACGTCATTTATATTCCCCCGGGTTTTATAGAAACTGTATTTTTTTTTTTTTGATGTTTCTCTTGGTTTTTAAAACATTGTATGTTTGTATAGCAATCGATCTCTCATGTAAATATGTAAATAAGGTCAAGTGCAAACAGTGAATCAGTCTTTCAGACTGATAATTTTTGTTTTGGATAATTGTGCTTATAATTGATTAGACTGATTAGTTTGTTGTTTTGTCAAAGATACATAAATTAAAATTAAATCGCGAGCACTTATTTTGTTCTTTGTTGTTTCTGTATTATCGTAATTAGAATTTCAGTTGCTTTTGAATTTTTACAAAAAAATACTACTTATCATAAACACCTACAAATAATGTAACTTCAACTAAAAGTGGGGAAACCAAACCGCTGCGCCGTTCTTAGGAAATAGGTACTTTTAATCCCCATCCACCAATCTTCTGTGTACTCTCCCGCAATTCACGGCTTGAACGAGCGCGCCGATTTGAGCAGAACGAAATCAGGGGCTGCCGGTCCACCGATTCCGTCTTTAATCGGACCACACCTCGAATATTTATTATGCTTTTAATTTCCTATGGTCGGCGAGTTGGTTTCCACACCTATATGCACAAAGGGTCAGAAGACTTCGCGATGTAAGCTGACACCTGACTTTTTGTTATTATTTATGGTTAACTATATTAGTTTTAACAATTTATGATAATAAATAATACATTTTTGCTTACACGAAATTTACCATAAGGCCCCAGTGGCGGCGAGTACGTGGGTGCACGGGGGCAAATGCACCCAAAGAGGTGAAATGTATGGGTGCAATGCACCCATAGAGAAATGAACATTTTAATATGTTTGTCCTTAAAAAAAACTTTTGTTGATGTGAGTGAGAACGCTTTTTTTTGCTCTTTAAGTTTTTATTAGGTAAGAGAGAGAGATATATATTAATTAAAGACACATCAACCCATGAGGATTTTTTAGTGTCTATTTATTAGGTAAGAGTAGAATACATCTTTAGCCTTATTCTTGTGAAAGTTTTTAAGTTTTAATAGAAAATAAAATTTGAGGGCGGTGACCTTTTTTTTGCTTGCTCTTTAAAAATTTGTCTTGTCACTTGGCGCCGGCACCCATATGAAAACTCAAATCCCGCCGCGCCTGTAAGGCCCCAATATTTTAGGCCTAAAACGTCGTTGCTTAAAACAGACAGGTTTTGCCGAGTCGGCCACGGAACGGTGCAAAACACACGATCGGTTAGCCGACTCGACGACGCCGTTATGGTATTAGTATATTAAAAACAGACGGCCGGAGCGATTGCTGCGGCAGCCAGCAGTCGCGGCTCGTGTGTTTTGCACCGCTTGGTCGAAAACTTGACCGCCGACGCAAAAACATCTCCGTCTGTGATTTTCGGGGAACGATATTTCGCAGTGCGAAGGCTGTAAGCGTCAAGCGGGCGATATGCGTGCAAGCGATTTTTTCAAAACCTAATGCGTAAATGCAAGAGGTCACATCGCCACGCAGCGGACTGGCGAAAATTAACATGCAGCCTTCGCACTGCGAAAAATCGCTCGCTCGCGCGACTTTAGTCTGGTTGTGGTTCGACAATAATTTAAAAGTTAACATTTTAGTATACAATGAGCGATATAATTATTGCTGTATTTTGTTCTTAAAATATAGTTACAGGTAAAAATGTTTTAAATATTAGTTACTGATAACAGTAGAAGTTAAGTAATTTTTAGAAATAATATATTTTTGTATTATTTTGGATAGTACCAGTTGGTGGCCCTACAAAGTTTTCTTATTTAAAAATTTGATTGTTATATATTTTTTTAATTGGTTTTAATTTAATTTCTAAAATGTTTTAATATTTCTAATAGTTTTCTTTCTTTTATTTAAGGTTATCCATGTGCAAATGGTGAGTACTTTTTTAAAATTGGCTTTCTGTTTTTGTGTTGTCTATTCGGGGCTTGTGTACAGTGCTTTACGTATAATTGTAATTTTTACCACTTTTGGATTGCTTTTTTTAATGTTTACACTGTTTATACATTTAGTTGAAGCTAAATCAGGAAATATGGTATTTAGCAAGGTATCAACCCGAAATAATTTGAGATTCTATAACTATAAAACTGGAGGCGATCAGACATTGTTCCCATGAGAACATTTAATTAGGAAGTAGAGATCTACAACATATGAAGTTAAAAAAATAATAACCGAACGCCACATGAAATATGGTATTTTGCAAGGTTTTAACCCAAAAAATTTATTTTAGTATTTATTATTAGAGGTTACCAATTTTTTGACATTTTCAAAATATTGTCTCGATTTAAACTCAAAAAATTCAAGTCTTAAAATTTCTTGGATTATAATAAAGTGTCAAGTAATTTAAATTACTAATAAATTTCGCATGCGACACTTTTAGAGAGAAGATTAGACCCACAAGGAAAATTATAAATGTCCCTAAAAGATTAATTTAAAAAAAAACAAAAGTTCTGTGTAAAAAATAATAACGTTATTATATTGTTAGATAATATTTTTGTTATTTTTTAAGTAAATACTAGGATTATACTTTTTGTATACTTTTGGGGTTACCTATATGTTATTTAAAATGAAAAAAAACACCACTGGTGTGGCTAGTAGTTGTTAAGAGCTTTTGAATTTAAAAAAAAAAAAAAAAATTTAAAATCATAGAAAATTTTAGGAACCTTATACCATTTTTTATGGTTTGCATATCACTAAATCGTTTTGGTAGGTAGGTGTTTTTTTTAATTGCCGATTCATTTTACAGCTTTATTACAAGTAGATATTTGGCGTTTTACGCTCTGACGCTTGGGCATTCCTGGGGTTTTAAAATTGCCAGTAATTTAAAAATCGGTAATATTACCAGAAATATTACGTATTTATTGCTGTAACATTAGTAATTTATATTAAAAAAAAAAACAAATTTTTAGGTAATAAAATGTTTTTTTTTAATTATAACACTGTTAAAACATTATGGAAAACAACAAGAACGTTTTTTTTAAACTAGTCAGAGTCAGAATAGACTACGTTCTTCTTTGTCTTTCGTTAATTGAATGATGTCTATAACTTCGAAGCGGATATCTTCTTTTTCTATTTCTTCCTCAATAGCTTCTACCATACTTAACTGATCTTATTTATTTAGTAAATTATGAATATAGGGGCAACATATGTTAGTTTTCCGGCCTTTTCACGGTCCAAATCAGTTTCGTCATTGCCGATGAATAAATCCACAAATACTTACTAAACGTTCTATCTAGCGGTGGGGTCTAACAGAGATATTTTGATATCGGTGGATCAGCTGCGGCTTGCTATCTAAAAGTAGCTGGGCTATCAGCAAACCGTGATATTATCAAACCTTAACGGGCAGATGCTAAATTTTCATAAATACAAAGTCATAGTTAACTCTTGTTAAAATTAAATGAAAAAAAATATATCCTGTTATTTAATATACATATAATTTAATTTAATTGCACTACATATAAGTTAATTGTATAAAAAACGGACTCATTAACGAAGTATATATCAAATATCCTTATTTTCTCATAAACATTTATGAAGCTTATGATTATATTTTTTAGGCAACCCATTCGCGATAGATTTATTAACAAATCAAATTGATAAAAAAATAGTTTTTATCCGGTAAGCAAGCCAATTCGCATCCCGTTTCACTAACGTAAACATGCATAATCACCATAAACATAAACGAAAGAGGTTAGAATCACTGAATCGCAATCACAATCACCGTCCAGCGATCGCAGTCGCCGTTTAATGTTGTGGTTACGGGCAGCGCCACCTCTGCGAACTGCGAATATTAAAGAGTGATTTTTTCACTGCTATCGCCAGGCGCAAGTAGCAGCTACCAAAATGATTTGTTAGTAACCGGTGATTGGTAGCAGCGACTGCGATCGCAGTCACACCTCTATCTTTCGGTTGTGGCTGTTAAGGATGGTAAATTTAAACTCCAATCCACCTATTTTAGAACTAGAGCAAGATCCTGCCCACCAAACAGGCCCAGAAATAGATTTTTCCCTAGAAATGACGAATTCCTTAGCAAAAATATCACCTTCTAATTATGTACTATTCGAGTGCTTCCATATAGATCTACTTGTGAAAAATACTTCAGATGGCACTTTGCAGTTTTATAGATAAACTCTTTTTTAATTTTTTGAAGCTGCCGTGGCTATAGATACAATGTGTTTATGCCAGTTAAGGTTACTTTCAAATGTGACAACACAACACAAGATTGAAGGTGTCTTTGCTCTGTATTTGATGACTCTTTTCGCGACAAGGAACATGATTGTGTTTTGGGTGCATTAAAGTGGACGAGATTTTTGGCACCCCAATCCAATATTAAATTAATATCCTGCGAAAGAGATATCGCTCTGCGTTTGTTTTCCAAATCAGGTTTAGTGATGGGTTTAGGAACCTGAAAACTGGAGTAAAGGGTACTATAGTCGGCGAAACTATGAATGGAATTAGTTGTGGACGAGAGAAGGTCGTTAATGTGAAGAAGAAACAATGTTGGTGCCAGAACTGAACCCTGAGGCACTCCAGCATTTACTTGGTGAAAGCTTGAAGAACGGCCGTCTACAATAACTGATATACGTCGATCAGATAGATAACTAGAGAGCCAAGTACAGAGTTTAGTTGAAAGACCATAGGAGAGAAGTTTATTAAGAAGTGCGGCATGCCAGACCTGGTCAAAAACTTTGGATATATCAAGAGCAACGATCTGGGACTCACCTAGAAACTCAAGAGACTTATTCCAGCTGTGTGATACGAAGAGACGTTTGAAAAGTTGTGGACCTTTTTTTGTCCTGCAACTTTTTGGCGGTAATAAATTAAAATTTCAGCCTCAGTTAAATTGTCGCCGCGTTGATTTGGTTAGAGTATAAGTAGAGCGAAAGAAACAATATTTCCAATGTTACTGATCTTGCGGTAATATTACGTCATATTACCAAAATTACTGGTAATATTTCCTCGGTAATATAACCCTTTACATCACTAGACATTCCCCATTTGTATCTATAACATATTAGAATATAGTAAAAAAGCTGCATTTTCTATTATTTAATTTATTTTCGAAAAAAATTGATACTCTTTTTTTCCCCTGGCCCTTCATACTGTTCCGAATCACCTCGTATAAAACACGTTCTTCGTTTTTATACCTTTATTAACAATCCAACGTAACTATGGTTACAACAACGACAAAATCTTTACTTGTCAATATCTCGAAGTTTACACCACAAAAGTCGAATCTATACTAATTAAATCAGAGGTTTCCGTTGCCGTTTTATAGTGTGGTGGAAGAGTAAAAAATGATCTAGAATTTTGGAGAAATATCGGGAATATTCCATAGTACAGGATGGCATAAAAGTTCTCAATGGATAATTCGGGCGTTTTCGGAAACCTTCGAAACTGATGAAAGAACTTGGAAAATCTAAGGTAAATTATTCAAATAAATAATCAGACTAAATTAAAAGGTCCTAGCTTTATACAATTCTATAAACTAAAAACACTTATTTTTAATCTCCGTAACAATACGTGGTAATTTTCTAGAAACCTGCGGCAACTCCGATTTTAACCAAATTTGGTATACGGGGATTTTTGGAGCTCTGATCAAGAATCTGGCGGAAACGTTTCGTTCTCGAAATATTCATCATCAAAGTTTAAATTTGAACTAAGCGTATTTTCACTATATTCCCCCTTCTTTTTGCACACAATTCTTGATTTAAAGCTAAAGTGTCATACAATATTTGATTTTACCTTTTTAAAACCCCGTTTTCTACGTCTTTTACATTATTTTTGCATTAAATTGCGTATCTTTTCTTTCATAATGCGGCAACCATACATACACATAGGGCTTCATGGCACACTGGGATTAAAATGATTTAAAGTATAGCTATGCAACTTAATGCAAAAATAATGTAAAATACGTAAAAAAACGGGGTTTTAAAAGGTGAAAATCAAATATTGTGTGCCACTTTAGCTTTAAATCAAGAATTGTGTGAAAAAGAAGGAGGAATAGTGTAAAAATAGGATGAGTTTAAATTTCAAGTCTGATGATGAATATCTCAAGAAGGAAACGTTTCTTTCAGATTCGTGATCAGCGCCCCAAAAACCCCTGTATACCAAATTTCGTTTTTGTTTATTATAATCTATAATGAGTATGTCAAGTTTATATTTTTGTATAAAATAGATGTATTATTTTTTATTTGTGTTTATTAATAAGTTAGAAAAGCAAAATTATAGGAAGATACAAATATAATATGACAATATATTTGAAAACATTGCCAAACCTTATTATTTGAAAAATATTGCGATATAATGGTTTAGTGACCTACTTTTAATAACCAAAATAAAATGATTAAAACTCTGGACTAGTTTTAGGTCGATGGATATTTTTATCAATCACAAAAATAAACAAAAGTAATATTAATTTGTTTTAAATTTTGACAAAATGCTGATACGCATAATCATTATTAGATAATGACTTGAGTGTAGATATACCGTCTGGATTTACCTAGCTAGATTTCAGAGTTGGGTCGTATTCGAATAGTCAGTATTCTAAATAGTATTCAGAATACATTTTGCCGGTATTCGAATACATTTGATGGAAGTGAGGACCTTTTTTTTTTTTTTTTTTGCTCTTTAAAAATGGAAGTGAGGACCTTTTGTTTTTTTTTTGCTGTTTTAAACTTTTTCAGACGAAAAAAGATGAGGAAATGGGCGGCGAAAATAAAATAGCCTACGGTCGGCAAGGCTGGGGGCGGCAAAATTAAAATAGCCTATGGGCGGCAAGGCTGTAAGTGCGCCTCTGGATATTCGGTATTTGGCAGAATACTTTTTGGTAAGTATTCGGGATTCTGTATTTGAATACTTTTGAAGCACTTCACATTTTTAATAATCTGTCTTGGTTTTTCGTTTGTAGTATTCGAATCTTTTGGTAATTTTCTAGGAACCTGCGGCAACTCCGATTTTGCCGAAATTTGGTATACGGGGTTTTTGGGTCGCTGATCACGAATCTGAAAAATTTTTTGGCGGAAACGTTTCGTTCTTGAGATATTCATCATCACACTCGAAATTTAAATTAAGTACTATTTTCACAATATTTTCCCTTCTTTTTGCACACAATTCTTAATTCAAAGCTAAAGTGGCACACAATATTTGATTTTCACCTTTTAAAACCCCGTTTTTCTACGTATTTTACATTATTTTTGCATTAAATTGCATAGCTATACTTTGATAATGCGCAATCATTCATATCCCAGTAGTGCTTCATGAAGCCCTACTGTGTATGTAATGATTGCCAAAGATAAAGCCACGCAATTTAATGCAAAAATAATGTAAAAAACGTAGAAAAACGGGGTTTTAAAAGGTGACAATCAAATATTTTGTGACACTTTAGCTTTAAATCAAGAATTGTGTGCAAAAAGAAGGGGGAATATAGTGAAAATAGGACTTAGTTCAAATTTGAACTTTGATGATGAATCTCTCGAGAACGAAACGTTTCGCCAAAAATTCATTCAGATTCGTGATCAGCGCCCCAAAAACCCCCGTATACCAAATTTCGTTAAAATCAGGTTGCCGCAGGTTTCTAGAAAATTACGCCTTGTACATTATCTTTTTCCAGTATTCAAATACCGATTCCGGGTATTCGGAAATACCGATTATTCGAATACTTTATTCTTCCACGTTTTTAAATATTCGATATTCGAACACTTTTTTCGGTATTCCTATTCGTATTCGAATACCGATTTTCAGTATTCGACCCAACTCTGCTAGATTTAAGTACTTTTGAACCTTTCCGGTATTAAAATACTCTTAAGGGGGAGATACCTGTAAAATGTTGAAAATTGCTTTTTTTTCTAAATATGTTAGTATAGTCCTTTAAAACACGTCACTAAAATTTTGGAACATAATTTTCAGTAATTCTTATACTACAGAGTAGGTAAGTTACTATAATCATTAAATTTTTAAGTACCTATTCAAACTTTAAACGCATTTTTCTCAAAACTATATTTTTAAATTGGCGGGCACGATAACTCAAAAAGTTAATAACCGATCTTCCTTAACCCCCAAAATAAAAAAAATATATATATATTTTCAAAACAAAAATTTTAGAAAAATTGAGCCAAAAGGTTTTTTTTTCACGCATTTTATACCGAAAATTTATTTATTTTTTTTACTTTTTTAGGTTTACAGATAAATTATGACATTAATAAACACAAAAAAATAGTTTTTGATTTTTAAATCACTAGAACCGATGTGTCCGCCGATTAAGGAGTCTCTCTCCGACCTTAGTAGAAGAATTTAGCGTACAGCCGCCATTTTAAATAATTAAAATTTTTAAAAAATCTTATATTATTTAATTATGTATTTAAGTAAACTAAATACCAATTTTAGAATATAATGACTCTTTCATTTAAAAAGAAAGTCATAAAAATCAATGAATATTTAAGCATTTACAGGTATCTCCCCCCTTAATGCCCACCACACATATCTGTGCATGTATGAGAGAGGGGCAAGTGCGTTTCCAACCAATCTATGATCGGACAATTACTTGTCCCCCTTCTACTAAGTAGCAGTGATTAAAAATATATATATATATATATATATATATATATATATATATATATATATATATATATATATATATATATATCAACGGAGAAATGGCCAAAATGATATCATTAAGGCCGGCCCATAAATAACATACATTTAGATCCGCAGTGGCAAGAAGCACTTTTCGGATTTTTACGACCTGGCGCAGTAAAAAATGAATGAATGGGTGGACGAACATGCGCACTTAAAAGCCGTGGCAAAATACAAACACTGGACCCCGTACCCTTCGTCTGCGGTCTGACCGTAACGCTCATTAACTACCGTACTACAGAAAACCAGGACGCCGTCGACAAATTCTTTCCGATAATGCGGATAGTTTGTTTGGCACGAGGTGCGTTTACCCTTAACTTGTTTGCGCACAAACCGGTTTTTTCGCCCATAAAATGTAACTTTTGTTTCGCGCAGGTTATAACATTGGCAATCCATCGAGATCAGTGGGCCGGCCGCATACACCGTCTAATCAGACACGATTATCTGAAGGTTGATTTATAATATGTGACGTCCTATCCGATATCGGATCGGGTATATCCAATATGCGTCACGGTAATAAAAACCCACAATCGATCGTCAGATAATCATATCCGAAAATCGTGTCCAATAATAGGATTACAAAGTAGTATGTGTGCTGCCGGCAGTTAATTCAAATTCAAAACAATACATTATCTTCTTATTAAATAATGTTACTTTATATTTTTCAAACAGGTACATATTTCTTAAATAAGACCCAATTTTTATTAAATAAAGAAATATAGGCGATATTTAAAAGAAACCCCGTTCTTAAAAGAAAACTAAAATATCTTTAGCCAAGACAAAGTAATATTGCTATTCTCAACTTAAACCAAATTGTAAGTAGAATAATATTCGCGCCGAGAAAATATGTTTACCTGACTGAATCTATCTTTATGCTGGTATAGATGGGTTCACATTTAATTCATTCTGAAAGCAATACCATAAAGTAAACAAACCTTTAGGCTTGTTCCTACAGCGCACATAGCGCTGTCAGAGCATGCGTACGAGACAAAATTCAACGGATTTTATAATTAAAATGATAAAGTAGGAACAAACCTTTTTAAAGGCACCATAGGCGCAATTTGACAGAGCCTGATAAGAAAATTAGACAAAATTAGCCTCCCAAAATTTCCAGTATCCAAGACGAAACTTATGTGACTAAAACCTAAAAGCGATAAGAGAAAGCGATTTTTATGTCAATAGTGCCACTTTTACCTAACTGTAGGTCATTTTTGTGGCAGTAATGACAAATAAATCCCTTTATCTTTCCCTAATTTTTTTGCAAAGTCTCGAAGCTTGCCTCATACCTTTCGGGACTACCAAGACTCCAGCTACAAAAACCAAGCTAAATTGCGCCTTTGAAAGGCACATAGCCTCTGACAGAGCCTAATTCCATATTTTTTAAAAAATTAAAGAAAAAACATTGCTAAAACATTAAACACGGACCTTTTAAAGGCACATAGCCTCTGACAGAGCCTAATTCCATATTTATAAAAACATAAAAAAACATTGCTAAAACACGAATCACGTACTTTAAAATATCCTATTATTTCGCCTCTGTCCTGCCATAAAACCGGTGGCACGTAGCGTGGAACTAGAAAGTCGTCGGGTTAAATATTTTTTGCTGCAATAGATCATTGTTAACAAAAGGGGCTTTGTTGACTATTATTTTTTGTGTACTTTGCGGTATTGCTTTCAGAATGAAATAAATATGAACCCGTCTATACTAAAAAGATGTTTTTAAGAATATCGCTCAATACGTGTACGTCGGTATACACACATACAGTAATATCAGTCTGTTTCTGGGCACTCTATATAGTTCCGTTAAAATTATAAATAGCAAAACACATTATATTGATAATCTGGTCATACCCCATAAATTGTTAGGTCGATAATTTCGCTTTTTGTGTATTTCAAGGATTTCTGTTATTAGGTAGCACTCTTAATCATGCATAAAATATCTTTTAAATGTATTTAAATATTGATTACCTTGGATATTTTAAAAATATTTATTTCCTTATGGTTTTCAGTAGATTTTTGGGGGTGTAAGATTCTTATCGCTAATCCGGAAGAAAGATTACAATTACAATTACAATTTAAAAACAACTTTTTTAGGAGGAACAAAAAACTATTTTTAGACCATAAGTTAGCTGTTCCTTTTAAATGGTAAATTTAAACAATTCTAGATTATAAACAAAGAACATGGATAAGTCACTGTTTTTAGACATGAAACTGTCAATAGTTGCAACAAAACTGTGAGATGATTTAACAAAGTAAAAAAATAACATTTTGACTTAAGTCCCTTTTCATTTAAAGTATTGATCATTTATTTTTTTAATGTAACACTTTTCTCTTAAAACATCGAAAAATACCTGTGAAACTTTTCAAAATAAAACGTTTCCGTGATAAGCAACAAGCATCAATTTTAGGCGTTCAACCAACTGGTGTATTCCTTTTAGGGTTTCAGAACCGCCCGGAACGACACCAAAAGTGTTCCTTTTAATCGCAGTCTATTGTATTTTTGACAGTTTTGACACTCTTGACAGTTCAAGAACGGTTTCTGAGCGGTTCTAGAGCATAAAGGAATACACCAAATTATAACCGCGGTAATAATTGGTGACAACTTTGGCGTATAACACATTGTTTAAACGTCAACATAAGCGATTGGTAAATACTGTTTTAGAATTGGTTCTTCGCCTAAAATTGATTGTTGTGTTTCCACTTCAAGTATTGAAGTATAACTAAGGAGTGTCAGTGTTC
Source organism: Listronotus bonariensis (assembly GCA_014170235.1). NCBI lineage: Eukaryota > Metazoa > Arthropoda > Insecta > Coleoptera > Curculionidae > Listronotus > Listronotus bonariensis. Next base: position 276,910 of record JACEGR010000340.1, on the reverse strand, counting down.
TAGCAAAAATATATGTTTTTTACCACCAAATGAATAATGACACTACCGCCCTATTATGACGACTAAAATAAATGTAAACATCTATGTGAAACTTTTTCTGATAAAAAAATTGAATTTTTGGAGCCAATTTACAAAACATAATTAAAATTATGCAATTTTTGAGTTGTCAATTTTCTTCCGGATGAGCGATATATCGTCACCCGGAAAAAAGTGATGTTGCACAAATTGTCTATATGCCTATAAAATAAAAATACGAAAAATGGGGAATAACACATGCATCATACACAGATTTAAAAAAGCTATAAATAATATATATTTTGAACCACAAGTACTTTTATGTTCTAATTGTATTCACTTTGTATGTAACCCAAATCCGACCATCTTTCAAATATTGTTCTCATATCTGGTAAATAGCGTCTCCCACAACTCGCAGCATTACTGATTTTAATCAAACAAGAGCTGTTCGCCTTATCCTTTGCAGAAATGCTTCCTTCTCTCTTGCAGCTACCAACAGAGAATATCGCGGTGCCGCACGTATGCATACCTATACGTTCCAACTGGACAGGCTCCGGACTTCCCACTTTGTTCGTTCTTTTATCTTTAGGTTTCTTAGATATGAAACCTGCTGCCCGCGGATGTCTTTCCTTCCCCTACAAAACTTTAAGTATTTAAGTGCCGTGTCAACTAATTTCTCCTAACCTTTCTTAAGACATTCTTTAAGCCTGCGTGAATAGTCAGAAGATAAAAAAAATCTTGGTATATTTTGCCCTAAAATGCAAGTTGCCGACTAAAAAAAGTATAAAACAAAACAAGAAAGCACATGGCCGGTCCCAATGTGTTCCGAAAAAGGCACGTAATGCCCGAGGCTCAAGTCGACCTCTAAAATCGACGTCGCAGCAGAGTTATCCATGTGTTGAATAAGTAGGTGGCCTTGAGCACTCGACCGACAACCACCACCATGTCTGTCATTCAAATCACCTTTTAGCATCGGACTGAGGAAGTCGCGCATTAGTTGGTTCGCAAACCCATAAAATTACAACCTACAACCTGGTAAAAAGAATAAATGGGTGATTAGCAGATTTTGGTAAAATTTGGTACATTTATGTGATGTTTTATGATTGCGTGATAGGATTTCGAAGATTTAAATACATGAAAATAGAAGACCCGTGTTTTTCAGAATTGCCCTTTTAGTATACTATAGGCTAAGTGGAGAATAATACGCATTGCCCTAAAAATGGTTCATAATTCATAGATCATTCGACAGTCGAACCTCTATAACTCGAAATGCAAGGGACCGCGAATTTACTTCGAGTTAAAGAGATTTCGAGTTAAAGAATATAAGTGGCAATTGTAGCAAATAATGAGCAAGGAACAGCAATAAACTTCGACTTAGAGAAAATTTCGACTTGTGGAGGTTCTACTGTTTACTGTCGCATCTGCAGCTCGTCCATTAAGGGGGTATTCTGGTCTAGAGGCATGAATTTCAGGTAATTTTTTAAAGTGCCGTAAAAATAAGGTAATTAACATTTTTACTATAAATTTTATAACTGATTTATCAACATTTCTAGAATACAGAAAAAAATAAAAATGAGAAAAAAGTTAAAAATTCAAAAAAATTAGAAGCTAATAAAGCACACGATTCCAGCCCAAAAAAATATATTAATCTAGAGTAATGCCACTATAGCCTGAACTACGGAGAAGATAAAAAACAATTTTTTACTATTTAAAAAAAGATCGAAAAGGTCAAAAAAGTGATATTTTTTTATATCGTCGCCATTTTGTAAAAAAAGGTTTTTCTTCTTTAACCTTGTTCATGCTATAGCGACATTACTCTAGATTAACAATCTTTTTTATTTTTATTCATTTTAGATTATTAGGAGGGATGGAATCGTGGGCATGGTCACATGCTAATTTTTTGAGACCCACTTCATCAGCTGCTATTTTTTTAATTTTTAACTTTTCTTCTTTTTTTTTTTTTCTGTATTCTTGAAATGTTGATAAATAACTAAGAATATATATATAATTTTCGCAGGTGGAAAAATTAGCACGTGTTATGTGCTAAAAGTGCCTTTTCGGCACTTGACTGCTCCTCTGTAATATAAACATAAAAATACATTTTACGGCATTTAAATATTTAAAAGTTTAGTAGCCAATATTTTTTCGCATTTATAATTTATTGTTTTTAAATAGTTTATCTATAATTAGCTGACCTGGTGACCGACTAACAATGGCCAAAAAATTTGCTACTGTTGCACATCTGTTCTGTTTTGACCACGACAGTGATTTGGTGAAAACAAAATTTAGGTAGTAAAATATTTAATTACATAATTCTACTAGATTAAATAAACCATTACTTAACTCGTTTTGAGATTTTTTTTTGTCTCGTGCAAGTAAAAAGCAAATTCCTGTTTTGCCAAAATAATTGGTCAAACCAGTCGAGCTTATACCTACCTAGAGGTAGCCCTCACACTGTTCACACGGCCGAGCGTCAAGGCTATCCCTAGTGGGTCTATCCTCAAAGGTGTTCACCAACTTATTTTTTTACAGTGTTACTAAAATTGCACGCTTTAATGGGCATTAGCCAAATGCGAATTTAAATAAAACGCTCTTAAACCGTCTTAAAAGTCGTAATTCGCATTACGCATAATTGTTTGTGTATTGTTAATGTAATACAAATTACAACTTTCAAAACGCTTTATAAGCGCATCAGGGGCGTAGCTACCACCGCATTAGCCGGCCCGGGGGCCCCCAAATGTGTGTAAACAAAAATTAGTGGTAGAAAACTGTAAAATTGTCGGTAAAATTATGAAAGTGGGACCCTATTAAGAGAATGTTTTTGGAAAGTGGGGTAAGGACCTTTTTTATCTCTTTTGGGCCCCTAACTCATTGTGATAAGGGGCTCCTTCAAAGTACGCTACGCCACTGGAGCGCATTGAAACGCTTGTGTAAACTGGGCGGTAAGTAATCGATCTCAAAACCCCTTCATAAACCTCAGAATGGAAAAAAGACTAGAGTAATTTCAGTGGCGTAAGGTAAAGTTGGGGCCGATAGTATTTCAGTTAATAAATTTTTGTTTATTGAAAAATTTGACACTAAAAAAACGGCGTTACGTCCAAAACGAGGCTCTTTCACTCTAACATAATACACCAAGGTCGGTGCCCGCTTTTCTTTACTTTTCTTGTTAGAAAAAACTTTACAACCAAAAGAAAAAAAAGGTGCTCAGCTCCAAACGTGGTCCTCTACACTATGTCATATAATTCATATAATTTGTTTAAGGTCGGGGCCCCCTTTTTTTACTAAAAAAAACTCAAAATACAACATAAGGGGGCGTCCATAAATTACGTAAGACATTTTAAAGGGGAGGGAGTCGAGGAAAATCTCACCAAATCTCATGATGGGGGAGGAGGGGTCTGTAAAAATCTCACGTAGTTTTTGTGTAGGTATAAAGGGAAATTTTGAGGCAGGCCTCTCCCCAGGAAAATGTAATGTATTGTTGCTTTTTTGGATGGAGGACCTTTTGAAAATGCGTTTTTCTTTTGCTCTACAAAAATTTTAAGAGTACAAAATCAATTTTGGTTAGAGAAATTAAGAGTTTGTATTCTCATAAATTGGGGAGGGGGATTAAAGAAAATCCCACCTAATCTCATCAAGGGTGGAGGAAGGGGGGTCCAAAATATGAAAAACACCGCACGTAATTATGGACACCCCTAACATTATCTGCTTATACCTTATTTTATATAAATACTCTCCTTAATGGGGTCCCGGGGCGGACCGCTACACTAGTGGGTAATTTATTTCGTTAAATTATCAAACCAAGAGAGAGGAGTTTGAGAAATGGTGTTTTTTTACATTCTCATTTATTTCCGAGTGTATTGTGTTGCAATGCTACGCACTTATTAACTTTTAAAAAATCTCAAGTTAGATGTGATAGGGGGGATTGAAACAAATCTCTCGAAATCTCACCAAGGGTGAAGGGGAGCTCAAAAAAGTTGAAGAAAACGCATCACATAACACAGCCCCACAAAAAAATAAAAGTTGGTGGTCCGATAGACTAGACCATGCTACCTTTATGTTTTTGGAGTTGCTGAATCTGAATTTGGGGTAGGTTTGACCCTATTAGGTCAGGGTCAAGGTTATTTTAAGGTCAATCACATCCTAACAAATAAAAAAATGTTGAAGGTCCGAAACACCAGACCATGCTATCTTTTTGTTTTTGGGGTAGCTGAATCCAAATCTGGGGTCGGTTTAACCCCATCAGGTCAGGGTCACGGTCTTTTGAAGGTCAAATCATCGAAATTTATCGAAAAGGGACCACAATCGTGAAATTTTTATGTTTTTGAAATCGCTGAAACTGAATCCGGTGTCAGTTTGATCCCATCAGGTCATGGTTAGGGTCATTTCAAGGTCAAATCATTAAATTTTATTGGAAATAAACCAGAATCATGGTATATATATGTTTCAGGGTCACTGAATCCCAATCTAGTGTCGGTTTAACCCCATCAGGTCATGGTCAAGGTTATTTCAAGGTCAAATCATCAAAATTTATAGAAAATGCACCAACATTATGATATCTTGGGGTTTGGTCGCTAAATCCGAATCCGTAGTCAAATTAACCCTTCCAGATTGACCAAGACCTGACTTCGAAATCAGATTCAGCGACCCCAAAAACATAAAGATCCCACGTTTGTGGTCACTTTTCTATAAATTTTGATGATTTGACCTTGAAATAACCTTGACCATGACCTGATGGGGTCAAACCGACACCAGATTCGGATTCAGCGACCCCAAAAACATAAAGATACCATGGTCTGGTTTAAAGATGAATTAACTATTTAGCATATCGGCTATTTCAAAATTATTTTTGTCATTTGAATGTCAGAATGACTACTTAATGAATGTAAGAACGAAACATACACAACTATTATAAAAGTCATTAGTAACTTTTTATGAATATGACATGGAATTTGTATATTAAAAAAGACGTCACAAATGTTAATTACATAAAAATAAAGACAAAAATGTAATATGTATACGGCGTGGGAAATTTCTTCATACGATGAATTTTATAGCGTTTTAATGGGCTGTAAAGTTTTGCTGGAAAAACCGACAAAACAAAAATTGTTCTTACTTATTTTATGAGAAAAATGTATAAAATAGCTAATTAGGTTACTGCCAGTTATGCTGAACGTAAAAAACAATACTTAAAAATACACCCCTGAACAAAAAAAACGGTCAAAGAAAATTTTGTTCAAATTCAAGCTTAAACAACTTTTTGGCTTTTTGGCAGATTTCAATTAACTCTTGATCCAGTTGTAGCTTCTTTTATCAAGGAACCGATTCTGAACCAGAACCGAACTGGTTTAGAATTGTTTTAAAGCGCATGTCTAGTTATTTATTAGTTCTGGAACTTTTATTTACCGCGAACGATTTTCTATACAGCTGAGGATGTATTCTCAACCCAGCCTTTTGGTTAGGATTTTTCATGGTTAAATTGGATGTACTACACAAAAAAAATTAAATTCAAACAAAAAGGTAAATTGTTATAACTGTCGAAAGCCACTGAGGTCTCTGGCGGAAGACGAGGGATTCTGCCTCTCTCGTTTTTAACATAAGTATGTGTATTTAACTAAAGATAAAATTCAAACAACAAGAAATGGTAAAATCTTGTAATATTGTCTATATTTTTAATTAAATCTTTATTTATTTTATTGCATACATACATTCATACGGAATACAATTAAAAATCCTTTGTTTATATACGCTCAGAATCACAAAAATATAAAAAAATATTCAATAGGTATATTAACCCGCATAAAAAGTGGCAGAAACAAATAAACTGTAATACAACGGTTTATTTCTGTACCACAAAAACAGAAAAACAGCTGACCATGTCGACAATGCGCATGAAATTCCGAACTGAACTTTAGTTCCAACAAAAATCCCAGGACTGCTAATCAGGTTACGAACCGGTAACGAACTGATTCCATTGTAACCCGCGAACACAGAACTGTTACTAAAAATTCAGGATTTTACTAACCGCGAACGCTGCTTTTTCACTGCGCATGCGAATAGTCCCAGAACCGGTTCAGAATCGCACCCGCGAACAAAGCTCGCCAAACTGCATATTTTTTAAGAAAGTTGCAAAAACAGTGTCCAACTGTTAAAAATAGTAACTTTTTTAACACATAATGTAGTGTAGGGTAGGGCGGGGCTAGTTGAGCAACTTTTCACTTGATCGGTTATAGCTCCTCAAATATAAGTTTTAATGGCTTATAATGCGTACTGATGGATTAGCAATTTATCCCTTATTAATAGTGTCCATAGTAATTGCTTTCTAGTAAGTCGAATTTAGGAGCTACATCTGTTTTAATGTAGATAGTCAGGTATGCCCAACGTACCCCATAGGTGAGGTAAGTTGAGCAAGGGTATGGGGCTAGTGGAGCACTTAGAAAGTATAGTCAAATCATGGCTTGAATGTTAGATACGTTTTAAAAAAATACATTTTGACAATTTGCTTTTTGTATTTATAATCTTATAGTGACAAAACAACAAATCTCATTAATAAAACAGCAACGTACCTAGCTTAGCTTAACTATTGGATTTAATATCTATCAATTCATCTTCGTTTTTTAAACTATTTAAGCAGTTATATTTTGCTTCTCTTGTAATGCCTTCTGTATCTGTTAAAATTGCAGCTTTTCTTGGACCATGTACCTTTGGGTATGGTCGAACTATTTCCAGAGAAAATTTATAAGTTAGATAGGTCAGCTCGTTTTCTTTGTTGCTTGTACAAAGTTTGGGTTGCAGCCTCTTTTAAATCTTGAGGAGACTTTAGTAGTTCTTACTGTTGTAAGTCCGTATCCTAAAAAATAATTTAATAAAAACATTTTATACTTAAAACCGTGAGGTTAGATGGGCAACTGTAGCTCAACTAACCCCAACCTGAAATTTTAAAGAAAAAGTGAATTTATTAAAAAACCGGTTAGAATTATATCCAAAATCTTTATACATATTAAAACTGCAATAAATTTACTTAAGATTAACACTTACCTGATTGAGAACGGAATACATTTAACTATCACAGATAAAAGTTTTCGGCTTGCAGTTATTTTACTTTTTAATTACAAAATAAACAATGCGCACGGATAGTTTTCTCAAACGCCGCGTCACCACTAGTGGTCGCACAATAAGTTCCCCTTGCGCAACCCCTTCTTTACGCTATTTGATGCTTTCGCGTGCGGTCGATAGTTTTTGAGATATTTTGATTGCCCAACTTACCTCTATGCTCAACTAGCCCCGCCCTACCCTACTAAAATGGAGTACCTTATCTTCATGATAACGATCAAAAATAGCATTTTTTAACGATCCTAGAAACATAAAATGTTTCATGTCGACAAGACAAAACCAATCCTGTGAAAACTTTCCAAATAAATTAAAACCAACTTGCACGACGTTGTTTTTCATTAATCAACACTTAATTTCCTTTTAAATGGCCCGTCGCGTCCAGCACTGACCTTGCTCATGTTTTTCGTCAGTAAATGGGCCGTCAATATCCTTGGCGTGTTTTGCGCTGTCTCCATCTTTCTCTAATGACTCCTGTTGTCCCGGTCGCACGATCGTGACAGCAGGCCATTATGGAAGCGGAACCTTGACTAAAAGTCGTCTGCAGGTCAAATGTGAATAAAAATAAATGGGAGTTTCTGCGGGTCCTGGCCCCTTTAATTGCATTGCAAATGCTTTGATATACAGGGTGTTTACTTATTAGTAGTGCACAGAGAAAACCCCATATTTCTTATGACAGAAGATTTGAATTTAACTAAACGTACCATATGATTACAAGAGAGAAGATAAAGGTTATCAAAGTAATAAACACTTTTAAAAAGTATTAAATCGATTTAAAAGAAATAAAAAGAGTCACCTAAAAGTTAAAAATAATAAAAAATAAAATAATGAAGTCGGGTAATAACATATGGCATTCAAGAATAAAAGCTTTTGCCCATTTAGTTATTAATGTTTCGTAGTTGAGCGAATATGTTTTTGCTTTTAAGTTTATTTTTATTTTCTTATTTATTATTATTACTATTTAATCGGTAAACATACACTAAAAAAACAACCGGTACCTCTTCAGAGACAGTAAATAGCACAGGGACGTGTAATTTGATTGGTTGAAACCAGGGGCGGTCATATCGCCCTAGAAAGAAACATTTTGAAGAGCAAAAAAAGTCCCCTCACCTATTATTGTTGTTCTTTATAATTCCAAAAAAAGAAACTCCCACACATTTGAAAAGCAAAAAAGAAGGTCCTTACTTCACTTTTCAATTCCATGATCACCCTCACCCCCCTTAGGGCTGGTCCATATCATCATTTAATGCCCAAAATGCCCATATTTGCCATTACATATGTATGAAATACAAAGGATGGGCATTAAAGGGGGCACGGCCCCATGGCCCTCCCTATGACCGCCTCTTGATTGAAACGTTACAGACGGTCATGCAAAACTGTCACATTGGGGTAGGGGTCATGGTTAGTTCTCGTTTGTTAAATCTTTTTTTTATTTCCTAATAAAACAAAATAGAGTATTATATTTAGTCAACTGATGATCAATCCAGTAGGGGCTAGGATACTTGTTTTACGTTTGGATTGTTTCGAAAGTAATATTTAATGGAATCGCATATCCCAAAATGTTACAGCTTAATAATAATTAAAAAGGTGTGTAAATGGTTGTTCTTATAACACTATAAACTGTATTTCTCCGACACTGATGTTGACACTTAATTAATTTAATAATACGACCGAAAAGGTTCCTAGTGACGTCAAAAAATCACCTTCAATATTATGTCATGTCATAACCCATTTAAAATATTGACCCTGGTTATTACTATGTACAGGGTTTTCATTTATATTTTGCTATTTTGCCACCCACGTGTCGTGTCCGCGAGGCCCCTTTCATGACGAAAAATTTTGAGGAGCAAAACAAAAACAGTTTTACGAGGCCCCTCATTTACTATCAGGTCTTCAAGGCCGTCCGCATTTTCATTATAGTATTTTTCCTATATCACATTCCATACCTTCAACTTGCTACGCTACTGCTTTTAAGGATAAAAAAAAGAAACAAATGGATATTACAAAGTTAAGAAAAATAAAGAGGTAAACTTTTTAAAAACTTTACAAAAATACCCGATTTGTTATATCTATCTTTAATAAATTTTGAAATATGACCACTTAAATCTGAAAAATAGATATGATTTCTGAAAGCTGAAACTGTAGATATAATGGAAATTATTTCCAGATTTAAATAGCCATATTTCCGAAACTATTAAAGATAGACGTGTGGTCTTTTTGTAAAGCTTTTCAAAAGATCTTTCTAATGGTGACATAATATACAAGGTGTCCCATTTGAAAAACCTTCTTCAGTTTTGATGTTTATTTGTTTTTTTACGCTCAAACGATAATAGATGATAAAGTATGAAACTTTTATACAGGACGTTTTTTTCTATCCTTCTTGGGTAATAATAAAAGTGGGTTGCAAAATATAAATGTTGACCCTGTACTTAGGAATAAGGTAGAGTTAGAACCATATTTATTTAATTCTGAAAGCGATGCGTCCAAGTACACAAAAATGGTAAAGTAAACAAACCTTTTCGAAAGCACATAGCCTCTGACAGAGCCTGATTACATATTTTTAGATAAATAAATAAAAATATTGCGAAAACACGTATCACGTACTTAAGAAACATCCTCTTAATTTCGTTTCTGGCGTGCCATAAAACCTGTAACGCGTGGCTTAGTCGTCGGGTTAAATATGTTTTGCTGCAATAAATCATTGTTCACAAAAGGGTTTATTTGCTTTATCATTTTTGTGTATTTGGCTGCATCGCTTTCAGAATGAAATAAATATGGGTCTAACTATACAAAAATGTATTTTGACAAATTTTCATATGGGTAAGAGACACTCATCTCACCGATCGTGACTAATAATAATAATATAATAATAATGTATACCCACGGCACCATTTATTACAAATAATTAACATTTTTATAGGAATACAGTTTCATGTACACATGATGAACCTTCTGATAAGCCAAAGTGCATACCTCATGCATGTTTTTAATGAAATATTCGCGCCTTGTGTTTTAAGCTTCTTGGTTTCTAGACCTTATCGTCTGCAGTTATTTTATATAATGTATTCTATGCAAATGAGTGCTGAATACATTAAAGAAAAATGCGGTTTTTACATTTTGCTAATTTCTGAGAAACATCAGGTATCTATACAGGGTGCGAGAAAAGTCAACTAGTTATTGATTTTTAAGAGTATTTCCGTTGTAACTATAAATTTTATACAGGGTGTTAGAGTCGCAAATAGATTGGAGGGCTAGGGATCTTGCCCCCCTAAGACTGACTATTAGTCTTTCAAAATTTGCCGGCTAGTTGCCCCACTGAAGGGTGTTTCAGAATAAGTCGCTCATTCTTAAGGAAATTAAATGTTAGGTAATTTTAAGAAGAAAATATTTAATAAAGCTATTTTATATTCATTTACTCACTCCAAATATTTTAATAAACATCCATTCCACCATCTTCTTCTTATGGAAATGAGTCGTTCACTGCCATTATTATTTATTTCCGCTGACTTGACAACAGATGGCGCCACTACACTTAATTTCCAAGTTGAAGGGTTGAAAGGGTCCTTATATCTTTAAAAATACGCCCTTTAGGGTAAAACGGGAACTTTCTTGTTCGAGGGGGATAAAGGGCAATCACACTATATAAGTCCCTTTATCGTATCGGGACTCCTTTTCAAGTTTTATCGGCACGCACATTTTATCAACTTAGTTCTATTATATAAAATGATATATATATATATATATATATATATATATATATATATATATATATATATATATATATATGCCATTATTGTTAACTAAACTTTTTGTTTAAGCATAATAAAATATAGTCTATAACACTTCTAAATAATGTATCTTTCTGATTGTGAAAGAATTTTTATGATCGGTTCAGTGTTTTCAAAGATTAGCCTCAACAAATAAATAAAAAAACAAAGTTACAAACTTTACCTCTTTATAATAATAATAATAGTGTAGATAATAAATTATTAAAATTAATATTTTCAATATCCTTAAACAGTTTTTGTTAAAATTTGGCAGGATTAAGTATTTGTAACATTTAAAGGATAACTTTGATCTGACTTTATTAAATTTATTAAGTTCGGTGTCGTCTCAAGAGGAACCTAAATAAATATTTCTGACAAAAAAATACGCCACTTGCTTTTGTGCATTTATTTATTGAATTTAAATTAGTTAAACAAAAAATTAAGCTTTTGTCTTTTAATTTTTTTCGTATCTTGTTTAGTTTTCGAGCAAAAACTTCATTGCATATGCTTGATCACCCAAGAAATATTGAAATATTTTTAAAAACACTTTATTTAGTAAATTTTGTTAGTTTAAATGGTAATGTTGTTTAATTAAATATTTGTTGGTGTTAATACATAATAAATAGTAAATAAATTATGTAAAAATTTAAAAAAATCTTGTACTACCTACATATCTAAAAAAATTGTATTTTTGTTTGCCTAACTTAAAAGAAACAAATGTTTAAAAATAACACACAGTTTTGTGGGGTACATTTTTTAAATAAAATTATTTGTTTGGGAGCCTCTGGTCACATCACTGGAATGAAAAATTTAATTAAGTAAGAGCTAAGTTAGTCTCTTATAGCTATAAAAACACTGTCAAATTTTATTTTTAATATTTATTTTATAGATATAACTTTTTTTATCAAAATTAGCTTGGGAATACAAGCCTAATTTTTGTTTACAGCAATTGGGAAAAGCACTGCAAACATTAGGCTTGAATCCCCCCTCCCCAAATAAAACGGCCAGCTAGCTACGCTACTGGTCAAGATGGCTGCCAACGCCAACTCTCTGACTTTTATTATGAACAAATAATAATTACCAATTTCCCGTACATTATATTTTACACCATAACTGCAAAAATACATATTATTTTTTGCTCGTATCTCCCATGTTAAGAGATTAAATGATTGTCGCCGGTTTATTAAACCATCGTTACACTAATTACCTTTTGTATCCTTTTTCTAATGTCATTACCAAGGTTACTTTAATTATTTCTAATGGTCGGATAGACCCAGTCAATTACATATCGTTACGTTCGCTAATCTGTTTGTTTTCTTCATTTTTCAATGTTAAACCTTATTTCCTTTAATTATAAAGAATAAATAAATGTTTTGTGAATAGAATAGATGCTTGAATATCCGACTAGTTATAAGAAGTATTTGTTTAAACGCATAAAGATTGAAAAAAATAACTAATAATCAAAGAAATCTCTGAAGTACATTGATTACCATTACAAATTAAAAAAAAAAACATTATTTTCGAACATGTATTTATATTTAAACAGCGGGCGTTACATTTTTTTCTGAACTTTTTGTACAATCGTATTAAAATATAGCCTATAGTAAAAAATATTTACTATCATATTTTATTTTAAAATGTCTTAATTATTACAATTTTATATGTATATATGTTAGACACACATGCCGAATTCGTCAATTCGCCGATATAAATACTCAATTCGCGATATGATCAAAGCTAGATGATCGGTTGCCGAAAATCTTTTTTTCGGAATCTGTTTAGACCGATTTACACATTTCGCGAACTGAGGTAACCGGAGTTGCTCAAATGGCGAATAATGAATATGTTTTGGCAGATAATCATTTTTAGTTTAATATTTTGCCGATTGCGCAATTTAGAAATGCACAACTGCCGATAGATTGGGTCATTATTTATACAAAAGTGTAAATGTGTTTCGAGCAATATCAATTGTAATAGTAAGTGCCATGGAAGTTCTTCTTGATGTAATAATTAAATAATATTAGATAGTTTCCATTTAAGTAATCAGCTGTTTCTAAGAAATAAATGTTGTTTTCCTGGATCAATAGCATTTTTTAGTTGTGTTCGAGGTCTGTTCATTTCTTAATTGCGCAATCCGCAAAATATTAAACTAAAAATGATTATCTGCCAAAACATATTCATATTTGCCATTTGAGCTAACTCCGGATAGCTCAGTTCGCGAAATGTGTAAATCGGCTTAAACAGATTCCGAAACAGAACCTATTTTCGGCAACTGATCATTTGGCTTTGATCATATCGCGAATTGAATATTTATTTCGGCGAATTGACGAATTCGGCAAATGAGTCTAACAGAGCAATATCAAATGTAATAGTAAGTGCCATGGAAGTTCTTCTTGATGTAATAAATAAATAATATTAGGTAGTTTCCATTTAAGTAATAAGCTGTTTCTAAGAAATAAATGTTGTTTTCCTGAATCAATAGCATTTTTTAGTTGTGTTCGAGGTCTGTTCATTTCTTAATTGCGCAATCCGCAAAATATTAAACTAAAAATGATTATCTTACCAAAAATTTGGCAAACGAGCATTCTACCACTGAACCACCGTTTGGTTATGAAACATAGTCGTCCAGTGCCGTTATTATACAGGGTGTTTTAGAACTATGCGATCAAACTTCTAGGTTTTATTCATGGCAACAGTAGAAAACATTTAAGTTTATATTGACCCATGTCCGGAAAAGTGTCATTACGGCACTACGGCCTAAGACGCGTTAAAATTTTGAAAGGAAATGAATTGCCTAAATAGAATTGAATGCATTTATTTTCGCCTTTTTTACATGATATCCATCACAGCAAATTTAATACATAAAATTATTAAATTAAAAAAAAAACTGTTAATAAAATAAAAAATTAAATAATAAAATTTTTAAACATTGACATTGACATTTTGAACAATTGTTGTAATGTACAAAAGGCAAAATTAAAATGCATTAAATCATATTTCGACAATTCATCTTTCTAAATTTTAACGCGTCATAGGGCTGTTGAGCCGTAGTGACACTTTTCCGGAAATGGGTCCCTAAACTTAAATATTTTCAACTGTTTCACTAAATAACCCCTAGAAGTTTGATCTCATAGTTATGGAAACACCCTGTATATTTCTGCTGACTTGACATACATATGCAATTATTTTCTCTCAAAATTTTTGTTTAATCATAATAAAATATGGCTTATAAGCACTCCCTGAATAGTGTAGGTTTCTCGATTGTGAAATAATTTTCATGATCGGTTCAGTATTTTTGAAGATTACCCCCTTCAAACAAACAACCAAAGTTACAAACTTTACATGATTTTAATATTAATATAGATAAAATTTATTTTTTAATGCGCATTCTTCCTTAAGACACCACCAACGGGTGTTTTTTATGATTGTGCGCAATTTTCCTCAACTTAGAAAAACCCCTATTTAGCAAACATTGTCGAATTCTTTCGGAGTAAAAAAAGTAATAATAATAATATAATAGTAATGCAATACACTGCATTCTGCATTAGAGTCGCTGCTTATTGATTGTAAAGTATTATTTTATTACCCATTTAAAATCCTGAGAACTTAACGGAAATCTATCTTTTTTTTTTCAGGCTTGACCCTCGACCAGAACCTTTCAATGGGTCCCCTCGGGCCCCAGTCCCCTTAGAAATGAAGCCCGTGCCACAGCCCTGGGTCAGTTCAGTCCACAAGGACCGAACAGCCCGAACTCGTATACATTAGGACAAGTAGGGCTGCTCAGTCCTTCACCTGGAGGTTGCGGCGGTGGAGGAGGGTCAAAAAGGGGAGCCAAGGAAGTCCGTACCCTCCCAATCATCCTTTAAGCGGGTCAAAACATTTGTGTTCTATTTGTGGGACGACAGAGCCAGCGGGAAACATTATGGAGTTTATAGGTAAGGTAAAATATTCTAAAACACTTAGTATTTTCATTGCATTATTTTGCTTTTTCTACCTTTTTTTTATCGTCACTTAAGAGTGATTTGTCACTGAAAATGTGTTACATATGAGGTTACAAAAAAAATACGGCGTTGAAGTTATACCTTATTTATAAAATAATCCTTGCAGTAAGGCAATATTACTTTTTAAAAACTTTTGTAAGTGTTGAGAATGACTTACAACTTAGTTGCCCTTTTTTCTGTTTACTGTAAACACAAAATTTATTTTTTTAAATATCCATAGTCTATGTTACATTTTTCAAAATGCAAAAGATTGAATTTTAGGAATATAGAAAAATATACAGGGTGCTTCTATTTAAAATAGCAAAGTTAACCATAGCTAATGAAATGTCATAGCAAAATGGCGATGATATGATAAAAATACACTTTAGACAAACCACGAAGGCTAAAAGCCTAAATACCTCTAACGTACCGTGGGTGTCTTAAGCGAGGTGAGAGGGAGTATTGTTGACACGTGGACTTAAATGCGCGAAGATTTGGGTTGGAAGGGAAAGGACCTCCGCGGGCAGCAGGTTCCACATTCTAGAAACTCTAGGGATAAAAGAACGAACAAAGTGGGAAGTTCGGGGCCTGTCCGAGATTGGACCGTATGAGGGACGCATATTGCGCGGCACCACATGAGTTTCTCTGGTGGGAACCGCAGGTGGAGGAACTATTCTGAGGACAATTCTTCAGAGCAGAATGCCATGGAAGTACCTATAAACAAGCGATAACGTCCCCCACAGCCCGACGATGGGGCAGAGACGAGGGAAAGCCTTTTCTGTAAGTGACGGGATCATTAATGAGACGAGACCATAGCTCTTCTCTTGGATGGAATCAAAGCATGCTTAGGGTTAGCTGAGGGGACGCCATGCCCCAGATATAAGAACAATATTCCAAGGAGGTCGATTTGGAACACATATAAAGTGTATAAATTAAGAAGGGAAAAATGCTTTTTGGCTGGAGAGAGAAATCCAAGCTAGGTAGGTATTATTAAATTTATATTGCTTCTGCATATTATGTCTCATTTGATACTGCGATACGGCCAAGGGCGTGTGAATAAACAAAGTGAAATGTAAGCTCTCCGTGTCACGGTAACGTGTCGTCGGCCGCTTGCATTATCCGACTTCAAAGACATTCTAGGATAGCGCGAACAGAAATAAGTATCCTCATGGGATTTGTGTGGGATGTGGTGCATTAATTTCAACCGAGTACACGTGCCTATATTAATGCTTTCATCTACCAGGCTAGGTAGTTTCTTTGTTTTCCATGTTTTTCTTCCAGAACACCAAGGGATTTTCTTTGTAAAATATCGGGTGTTACTTTACCACTATTTGAACATTAACAGCATAATAAAAGCATATCGTCACCTTAATTGTGGAACCACAACAATAAAACATGCATCGCCATCTTTAGCCTTATAAAAATAGGGCTAAAGACAGCATCAAAAATAACTTCCTTTTTATTAACTACTTATTTGCAAAAGCTACCCAATTCCAGTTTCTTTATAAAAAAGAACATCTTGATGCACCCCAGGCAATTAATCATTGGTCTAACAACCATCTTGTGCATACACAGGTTGATCTCTCGGGCTGAGTCCCCAATTTTTGCCGCAAAGTCTCGTGCATCTGCCCAGGGTAATTTTTGCCTTCTGAGAGTGACTTACTTCTGTGGCGTAGTGGTCCCCAGGTCAATTTTGGGTCTAATATGACTTCTAAATATTTTCCTTTGAAAGGGGATTTCCATTCCGTTAAGCCTCCGAAAGGTCTTTATCCTTCCAGCGCCCTTTTGTGAAAGGGACAGTTATTGTGTTTATATAAACTTTTTTTTATAAAATTGGCTCAGCAATATGCCCTTGACGCAATTAGAAAACACCCTGTATATCAATCAATACCTCATTTCAATAGTGTAACAAGTACAAAAAAAATCAAATTGAAGTTATTACCAGTGGCGTAGATAATTTCATTTCCTGGGGAGGGATGGCATGCTTAAAGTATATTGGAGCGTCGTTTTGTATTGCAAAATCCAAAATGAGGCAAAAATATACACCTTTACTTTTTATTTATTTTTACTAAAACATGTTCTATTTTACATGTAACAACTGTTGGGGGAGTTCCAGTTCAAAATTATTTAAAGAGATTTCTGCATTAGTCTGGACACAACTTAAATAACTTTGGGTAACTCGCCATATTTCTCGAGGTATTGGCTTTGCCGGTTGCTTTTCATTTCAAGCGATCGCTTTTAACTTGTCAACTTTATGTCAAGGTTGTGTACTTTGCCATCTTCAGATATTTTATTTATGGGTTACGAAGGCACTCATTATCCTCCATAATTATCTAGTTTCTGTCCTCATATTTCGCATGAAGTGCACCGTACAGCGAAATAATAGTATGTCATCGAGTCGTTTCTCATCGCCCACGCCCGCCATTTTAAATCTCGTCCAAGGTCGCGGATAGCCCGTGGGCACGTGCGATAGGTATGCACTTTGCATAAACATGCAAGTAATTAATAAGAAGCGCGTTTGTGAATTTCTGAGAAAAACATTTTCAATTTATTATTTATCACGTTTTGAATTAATTGCGTAAAAAATATGATGAATAGCGTGTTGATTTAAATATTCACGATCACTTTTTAGACATGATTTATGTGTTTAATTGTAAGTGTAGGTATGGCCACTAGCATTTACACATTAGTTTTTGAAAAAATAGCTCGCTCGATCGACGAGAGAGATTCCACCTGCCACTGACTCGCCACTTCGCCGCCACGTCACTTGGGTAAGGTTCCGTATGTTAACTAAGATTACCGATCGGTAAAGCGCGGTTTGACAGCGGTAATATCGGTGACATCGAAATGTTAAGAAACCGCGTTTCATAATCTAACCAGATGTCATACATGGTAAGGTTACGGAACGGGAACCGAAAAAACAAAGAACCGTGGGTAATTTACGGAACGTCACCTTGGTTATAGTTAGAACCATATTTATTTTATTCTCGAGGAAGCGATGGGGGTAAAACCTGCTAATGACCAACATTTTTTGTGTACCCCAGCATGACAGCCACAGAAACATCTAAATATTAGGTTTCTTGTTTTTTTGTTGTAATAAAACAAACTGTTTTCGAAAAAGTGGTTGGCTTAGTAGGCTGTGGAAACCAAAAATGACCCATTTTACTTCCACCTCTAATAAAATACATATTTTCTATTTTGTTTGATAAATGACATACATTTTGTAATTTAAATTTTAAATACACATAACTGTCGGAAGAAAATTCGGATTTTTATAAACATTTTGACAGAAAATTTAATTTTAAAGGTATTTAAATTTTACAGTAAAATTTTCTAATCACATAACCCTAATTTTTAATATTGCGACCATCGATCATTTATTCAAGAATTCCGCAATTTGGATTACCTAAATATAAATAGAATATATTATGGTTTATGAAAAATTAGGTTTTTTAAGGGGCTTTATTGCGTTTTTTTGCTTTTTGCTTAATTAGCAGGTTGGGCGACAACAATTTTGGTTGGGCACTCGCCCAACCACGACCACCCTGGGCGCCGCCACTGAGTAAACATTGCGTAAACGATTAAAACTTCCCACGGTGTGCCTACGGTGATAAAATATATATAAAAAAGAACTTATAAGTTATAGCAAGAATATTAAATTACATCATTGGCTAAATAAAAGTACCGAGGAAGGTAAATTTTTAATTGCAAATTATATATAGTTTACAATTTGTTTAATTTTAGTTGAAACTTGGAACAATAGTTTAACTAATTAAGGAAAAGTACTACTGCCATTAACTGTAATTCACATAAAACAGATAAAATATAGTAATTTTATAATACTGTATTGCCTGGAAATTTTTCTATAGCTGCCTTCCATGTATTGGAGATTGGTCGAAAATAGTTTTTTAAAAACCAAAAACATCAGATGAAAATGATCCCGAGCCTGGAAAATATAATTAATTGGAATTAAAAACGCTCGATTAATAAAAAAGGTGTTTTTAAATATATTTGAAACTCGTTTTAATCGGTCAATGTCAATTTTAAAGATTTCTGGAAGTACATAGACTCGGTGCTCTAACAAGTCTTTCTATTTAGTATCGACACCACAAAGGCTTTTACAGTATAAAGGAGAAAGAGATGGATATAAAAGTGGAGTTTATCACAGGATACACGTGCTACATTTTACGTCAAGCAGTGCCAACTGACAGTGAAATGTTATTATTAAAATATGAGGGGCTCAGAACCAGAGTGGTGTAAGTCAAAAAAAAATTAGATATTTGTCCCCAAAGTTAAAATGAATTTGTTAAATATTGTTAAATTAAAACGAACTTTACTTAGTAAATAAGATCCATTGGCCTACCATCAAAACTATGACTTACGCCGTTCTGGCAGAAAATAAAAATGGCTTTAAACAATATGAAAATACACCAAGTCCAATTTTTAGAATAAGGCGACTTACACCGCTTTAGTTCTAAAGCCCTCATATGACCTATAACAGGTGTTGTTACAGACGAATGACAGATGAAATCACTTTTTCGTTTATCGGACAAGTTTACCACATTGTTTTTTATTGTTTATGCAATTTTTAAACGTGCCAAAAACAGTAAGAATTACAGTTACGAAACCATAAGCGCCATCTACACACTAAGCCGGTTTTGACGGACAGAGTGATAAAAAATTATACGAAGCCTTTGAGTTTGCCGACTTTCACCGTTCTCTGCGTATGAAAGGTTTCATTTGACTCCATAGCGCCTTTACACAATAAGCCGGTTTTGACGGACAGAGAGATAAAAAATTATACGAAGCCTTTGAGTTTGCCGACTTTCACCGGTTCTCTGCGTATGAAAGGTTTCATTTGACTCCATACACTTCGATTGCGTTTGATCCTTCGTCCGTATTTCCGTCTTTCGCTAATATGAAAAGGCAGTAAGGGGGCGTCCATAAATTACGAGAGGCATTTAGGGGGGAGTCGACTTGAATCTCACCTTATCTCACCGTGGGGGAAGAGGGAGTCTGTGCAAATAACATGTATTTTTTCTTTCGCTAGATGCAGGAAAAAGGTCACTAGATTTCGGGAGGTTTTCCCAGAAAAAATATATCCTCTGATGCAGTGTCACGTTTTGGGCTGGGTCGAGAGCCTTTTTACATTTTCATAAATCTCACATTAAATTAGGAGATGGGGAGGGGGGTTGAAGCAAATCTTAGCAGGGGAGAAGGGGGTACAAAAAAAGACATATTTCGGGTATCGGACTCAGCGGGTTTCGTGACTGTAACCAACAATCCAAGAACCTTACAAGTGAGATTTCAGCGTACCCTGACCACCACATAGCGAAAGTAGTCCAATTGACCAATAGAAACTCGACATAGGCATCGACCAATTATCTGATTGGTCCGGTGCCAACTTTCGCTATCTGGTGGTCAGGATGTGTATTAAAATTTGAAGGTACGCTGAAATCTCACTTGTGAGGTTCAGATATTATTCTTTGCTGTAGCCTTTACTATTTTTGTCCCAATGTTTTAAAATTGCATGTAAAACATTGTGGTAAACGTGTTGTGACTCTTTGTTCGACCTTTGAACAGTGCGGACGTCGCGTAGAAAATTACAGAATTTTTTCCCGGTGTGTCGGTTAGAGAAACTGTACGGACGTTTTTACCTTCGGGGATCGAGTAAAGATTCACGCTAAATTGACGGCTTCTTTCTTCTGGAGCTAAGCGCTGTAAGCGAAGATTCCTATAAGCTGATGGTATCCTGTTTGGTAGTGAACACGAGGTATTTCTTAAATGGTGAGAAATAGACTGGGTGTGCCAGGTGGAACTGTCAGTAGTAAAAGTGAAGGTTATACGTAACACCAGTAGCATTTCTTGGTTTGACAGCTGTCCATTTATGCATTGCATCGATTTATAGAATTGTATTTTGGTTTTTGGAATTTCTGGGAGCTACAAGCTCGATTATCCAGATTTTTCGGCCGACGAAGCCCTGGAAAGCATTGTCTGGAAGAAGGAGAGCTGGTTAATTGAACCTGAAGGGACCAGAACCAAGAACAAACAGAATAGAATAGTCCGACACCCGAAACATGTCAAAATTAATTGACAGGCTGGGTTAAAGCGATGCTTCCATGTATCGCTCGGTAAAAATATTCGTGGAAGGCTCGTCAGAAGGAACCCTCCATAAATGGGTTTAAAGGGTTATTAGCATGAACTCCATTTCATTGCTGCCCAGGCGATATCGTTCTTTGTCGAATATGCTTTTTTAGAAGCAGCTGCAATAACCCAAAAATAAATACATATATTTAATGGATTTTGTGTGTCGGCCTATCTACAATCAGCGCTGTTCATTTAGTTACAATGGCGATATTCACCAGAATAAATGAAGGACGCGATGATGCAACCGGGGCGCGTGCACAAGGCCATGGCCATACTCAATATCCTATGTAATTTACAAGTTTATTTACATTCTATATTGTTGGCCTATCGAAACCCATAGAAATGTATAATTCATAAGACAAATTTAAAATATTGCATTAACTGGCTTCCTTGTTTCTGTTTCAGCTGTGAAGGTTGCAAAGGATTTTTAAGAGGACCGTCCGAAAAGACCTGTCATATGCTTGCCGGGAAGAAAAGAACTGTATAATCGACAAAAGACAAAGAAACAGGTAAGTTTGCTATGTTAATTTGTCGCAGAGATGATCAATTAAATTAATAACTGCAGATATCAATGGTGTTTTTTATCATTGGACAACCCAAGGCTAAAATCAATGTACAGGGTGGGCCAAATTCGACGCTTTTAATATGAAACTTATGTTTCTGTATGTTTTACACAAAAACTGACACCCATTCGCGAGGCTCAAATTTTAAGCCAAATTTACCTGTGAAAACCGCAATTCGCTATCTTGCGTCTCGTCGTTTACTCGCTACAGCGTGTTTTTTAATTTCTTGCGTTTTCTTTAATCCATTAAAACTTTTTTATTTTTAAAGATTTTTAATTCTGTAAAACAATTCTTTAGCAACTTTTAATGCAGATTGTAGATATGATTTTAGTTTCTTTCTAAGGTGGCTCATTTTTGACCTATTTATTTATTTTTGGAAATTTTAAATGAAGTTCATAAAAACATAACAGCCTGATTTAAAAAAAATTAAACGATTTACCTATCAGCGCCATCTCTTAACGAACAAAAAACTTATTGAACCACCAATTATTTAGCTATATTCTTTTCCTAAAATTTATGAAGTCATAATCATTTTTCTGTGTGTGTGTTAAAAAAAGTAGATAACTTTTTTTTACAGTTTTACGCTTTTTACTCTTTGACTTGGTATTTTGTTTTAAAGTCTAGTGGAATTTATTTTAATATGAACTTATGCAATGTAACAGTAAACGCGACATCAACTAAATCAAATGATCAAGGCCCATAAATTCCGCCTTCTTCTGGTGTCACTAAATTAAAAATTTGTCTGTTTAGTGATAAATTTTATAATAGACATAATCGGAAATTAATAATAATAATACTGAGTTCCCATGACTGAAATTGAAAATATAAAATTTTTATGTTGGCAGAAAAAATATAGTATGCAACACATGTATAGGATTTGGGTTCGTGCTGTTATACCTTCCATTTGTAAAAGAAACTATCACTTTATGCAATTTTTACTAGAGTCCGACCGAAACTAGTTTTCCGGCCGAAACCGCAACTCACGTGGTCAAGTATAAAATACCTTAAAATACTGAAATTTGGGGCTTTTTTCTTTTTTTTTTATCTTTGGACAATCCACGAAGGCTGAAAGCCTAAATACTAACGTACCGTGGGTGTCTTAAGCAGGGCAAGAGGAAGCTTGTTAACACGGGACTTAAAAACTTGAAGATTTGGGGGAAGGAAAGACCTCCGCTGGCAGCAGGTTCCACAGTCTAGAAACTCTAGGGATAAAGAACGAACGAAGCGGAAATTTGGGGCTTTTTTCTTCCCATTATTCTACATTAATTAGGGACATGAAATGAAAACACTATATAATAATTTTGTTTTAATCATTTATAAAAAAAAACATGGCGTTGACGCGAAATTTCAGCCAATTTTAATCGAAACCTATACTGCCGCCGAAACTTTTAACATTAATTATTACTATTTTTTTAACCCATGCTAAAGTGGTTTTTAAAACCCCGGCCTTTCTTTCAAGTAATAATTATTCTTGTGAATAAATAAATCATAAAAATTGTGTATTTTAGATGTCAATATTGTCGGTACCAAAAATGTCTATCGATGGGTATGAAACGGGAAGCCGTACAAGAAGAAAGACAGAGAACAAAGGACAGAGACTCGTCGGAAGTAGAATCCACTTCAAACATGCAAGTCGATATGCCTCTGGAAAGATTGGTGGAAGCCGAGAAACGGGTCGAGTGCAACGAATTGCCAGCCTCATTGGAGGTAAGTTACCAAGTCAATATTAGGGCTGGCAACCGAAACCGGTTTTTCGGTTAACCGGTTAACCGCGGTTTCGGCCAAAACCGAATAACGGGTATTCGAATACCGGTTTTCGAATACCGGTTAACCGGTTTTCGAATATCGGTTAACCGGTTTTAAAAAAGCGGTTTTCAAATACCGGTTTTTAGGATAATCGGTTTTCGAATACCGGTTTTTGGATAATCGGACCAAAATCGAAAAGCGGTTCTTCGAATATCAATTAATAGGTTTTTGGTTGATTGCGGTTTATATCTAAAAAAGAAAAACCGTTCATTTTGTAAAATCGGATATTGGTTGACAGATTATACAGGGTGGTTCATTTAACCTTAGACAGGCAAATAACCAGAAAACGGCGCATTTTAGAAGAAAATGTTTCTAGTAAGAATTGTTTAAAATAAAGGGGCAAATTTAATGGTATTATGTTTTGAGAACCGTTTTCCGGTTTTAAAGACCGTTTTCGGTTTTCGGTTTTAAAAACCGATTTCGGTGTATCGGTTTTGAAAACCGTTTTCGGTTTTTCGGTTTTAAAAACCGGTTTTTAATACCTGTTTTTAATACCGCTTTTTAAAACCGGTTTTTAATACCGGTTTTTAAATATTCGGTTAACCGGTTTTGTTTTTTTCCGGTTTTTGCCAGCCCTAGTCAATATATTATAAGCTCTAATGCAGATAGATATAGAGCCGAAACGCGGTGTCTTGGAATACTGTTTTGATTGCTGTACAGATTTTGCAAAATGTTGATAATCGTATTCAAAATTACGGGGTATCTCTAAAGGATTTGTACAAAATGCTACCACAAACTTCTTGGGCAAAAATGAAAAAAAAATGATCAAATTAATATACTAAATTTCATCTAAATTGGGTAAAGGGATTTTAAGATATTAAAAGAACATCGACTTGTTTTAAAAACTTTACCGCTCTGTATCTTAGAAATAAAACAACTCCACTGATCTCGATGGATTGCCAATGTTATATCCTGCGCGAAACAAAAGTCACATTTCATGGACGAAAAACCGGTTTGTGCGCAAGCCAGTTGAGAGTAAACGCACCCGGCACCAAACAAACTATCCGCATTATCGAAAAGAATTGTCGACGGCGTCCTGGTTTTCTGTTCAAAGTACGGTAGCTAATGAGCGTTACGGTCAGACCGCGGACGAAGGGTACGGGGTGCCGGTGTTTGTATTTTGCCACGGCTTTTAAGTGCGCATGTTCGTCCACCCACTGTGGTCGTAAAATCCGAAAAATGCTTCTTGCCACTGCGGATCTAAATGTAGGTTATCTATAAGCAACTCCGGACATATCGCTCATTGGACAAAAGGTGCTCGCACACATGTACACTTTTTGTGTTGCGCAACATAGAAAATGGCTCGATTCTGGTATTGCACAGTATAAATATATTGTTGCAAGTTTAAAGGTTGCGCCATTTTCAAAAATTTCTTTACGTTTTTCGAGTTCCGTACACTTTAAAAATTGCCACGTGTGAACAGGCAAAGTTACAAAACTTGCGCAATATCAAAATGTACCGACGCGACGTCTTGGTGATTATCGTGTGGCGCAATATTTGTCTTGTGCAGTTTTAACGAGAAAGAGAACGGAATAGTAGAGGTTATAATTTACATTACTGTATAGTATTTAACAGAATAATGGCAGCCCTAAAAATAAATGAAAGTCTGAGGAAACTCTGCATTTAAGCTTAATAGAAGCTTAATCAGTGCCTATGGAATGTTGAATTAAGTGATTTTAAGAATAAAGTATATTGTCATCATCAGAATACATTTTTGCTACTAAAATTTATAATTTCACTTCACCAGTACTATAAAACTGAGAGCCCACTCAACACAAGATCGTATTTGAAATTGGTATATAGAACAACTTCTTAAAAGTGGTAGCCTATGTTTTGCAATAAAAGTGGCGTACTGTGTGTGAATAGCGTTGCAACTCTTAAACTTTTTCTTGACACAACCATTTTTAAACATTTTTAATGCATCTGTGACATAGATAACCTACATTTACATCCGCAGAAGCATTTTTCGGATTTTGACGACCTTGCGCAGTAAACAAATGGATTGGAGGACGAACACGCGCACTTAAAAGCCGTGGCAAAATACAAACACCGGCACCCCGTATCCTCCGTCCGCGGTCTGACCGTGACGTTCATTAGCTACCGTACTTCGAACAGAAAACCAGAATGCCGTCGACAAATTCTTTCCGATGATGCGGATAGTCTGTTTGGCGCCAGGTGCGTTTACCCTCAACTTAGTTGCGCACAAACCGGTTTTTTCGCCCATAAAATGTAACTTTTGTTTCGCGCAGGTTATAACATTGGCAATCCATCGAGATCAGTGATCTGAGAATATAACATACATTTTATTATTGCGCTATAAAAAGTTGCTTCCCAAAAAAGTGGACATGTGTGCGAGTACTTTAAGAACGGGTGTAAATCTGAAAATGCATATTCTTTTTAGCAGCAAAACTGGCAGCAAAACACATTAACTTTTAGTTAATTTTTGTTGTTTTTTGTTGGAACATTTCTTAAGCAGTAGCAATAAAACTTTAAACTCATTTATCCCAAAACATGATTTTTTTGAGTTGTGCCGCTATATGTTTATAGGATCTTTTTATAAAAAAAAACTTAAGAAATCACCCAATTTAATTTCGTACCGTATTTGGGAAATACCCTGTATAATGACCTATAAATAATAGAGAATACAAAGATCGGGTGTTCTTTGTATTCTACGAATCCCAAGATAATTGAATACATTAAACATTTTAAAATATTTATATGTTTTACAGCAAAACTCTAATTGCGTATTAAAGACCAAGCAACTCTTTCATTTCTGTATGCACTAATTAAACATTGTGCGCCGCACGTAAAAACATATTTTTATCTACAAACTCATTATTTTAGAAGCTTAACTATGCAAACAACGTCTGGTATCAGAAACGATCAAAACAATCCAATAATAACTAATAAACAGACTGGTGCATTTATTTGCGTTTTGGGCGTCAATGCACTCACGACCTTGCTAAGTTTTATGGGTTCTTTAAGAATTCAAAATAGATTCCAGAAAAACATTTCCAAACAATTTATATCTAATTTGATTAAAGTTCTGTTTTGCACAGCGATGCCAGGTGTTGCAAACGAAATTATCTTGCAGTGTTGTCAAAATTATCAAACCATGAAACGTCGTCAGCTTGGAAAGGAATATTTAAAGTACAACTCATTGCTTTCCAAACTAACATTTTTAGGTTGTGCCATGCAAATATTCCTACAAGAGTAAATTTATTATTTCAGATTTAAGTTAGCTTATAGATTTTAGTTTGACCATAGAAAACAAATGCAAGCTTTCCTGCTAAAATCTTAAAATTTTGCTTGCGTTTGTTTTACTGTCTTTTGTTTACCTGTAGGTATACAAAAAATAATGGTTGTTACCGTATTAATTAAACCTGATAAAAAGTTCTTAAGGTAATACATCAACAGAATTAATTAGTTTACTCATAAAATAGGAATATTCTTTACTTTTACTTTGCGGTATTGAATTATTAATAAAAATGGTTTCATGTCATTGCAGATCAATGAAATACAAAAGTATAATCAGATTGTTTAAAGTAAAACAATATCAATTTTTTTTTGTGCCTACTTTCTCCCCAATATCAGTAGTAAATGACAAAATATGCAATATCTTAAAAACGGCTTAAAAGAAATATAAAAACGAGTAAACTTTTTTAATGGAACATCCTGTAAATTATGTCACCTTTAAAAGAGTTTTAAAAATTACCATATTTGTTGTATCTATCTTTAATAGTTTCGAAAATATGGCTACAATTTGCCTCATTATTGCTGCCATTACCCTCCTGGGGGATGAAAATTCAAGAAAAAAAAGCAAGAAGGTGGTGGTCACTCAACTAGTAACTTTGGGTGGGGTTGGTATTACTAAAATAACCAAATTTTTTCCCAGACTTGCAGTTGCAACTGCAAGAAAAATCGGTCCAACTGGTAAAGTTGCAAGTCGCAATAAAGTTGCAGAATACGCTGCCAAAAATCAGCTGTTCGCGTACTGCGCATGCCTACCACGAAGTTTCTTGCAAGTTGCAGAAAGAACTTGCCGACTATAAAAGGACTTAAGCACTACCGTTAAGCTTAGTGCCGAAGGTATAGTGGAAATTATAGATATATCAAATATGATATTTTTTAAAGCTCTCTTAAAGACCTTTTGAATTCTGACAAAATATACAGGGTGTTCATTTAAAACAAGGGTAATTGTATAGAAACTGTCCGCAACTCCGATTTTGACTAAATTTGGTATACGTGGGTTTTTGGGGGCTGCTGATCACGATACCTGAAAGAATTTTTAGTCGGAAACGTTTTGTTTCCGAGATATCCATCATCAAAGTTGGTATTTGAACTAACCTCATTTTCACTATATTCACCCTTCTTTTGCATACAATTCTTGATTTTAAGTTAAAGTGGTACACAATATTTGATTTTCACCTTTTAAAACCTCATTTTTCTACGTATTTTACACTTTTTTTGAATTAAATTGCGTAGTTTCAATTTCAATCGTTTTCAATTATGGTGAATGCGCCGGGTAGTATATTTATGGCTTGCTGCGTATTTAAAGGGACCCTTCCCAATTTATTTGATAAAATGTGTAAAATACATAGAAAAACGGGGTTTTAAAAGGTGAAAAGCAAATATTGTGGGCCACTTTAGCTTTAAATCAAGAATTGTGTGCAAAAAGTAGGGGAATATGGTGAAAATAGGGTTAGTTCAAATGCCAACTTTGATGATGGATATCTCAGAAACGAAACGTTTCCGACTAAAAATTCTTTTAGATTCGTGATCAGCGCCCCAACAAACACCCGTATTCCACATTTGGTCAAATTTGGTCAAAATCAGACAGTTACCAAAACAAGTTTACCTCTTCATTTTTCTTAACTTTCTGATGTTCATTTGTTTCTTTGTTATGCCCTAAAGATAATAGATAAGTGCCCCTTTGGCACCAGCAAAATTTGACCCCTAGTTTGGACTTTAGATTCGTGTTTAGCGGAAAAAATACGTGACAAAATCTTTGTCCGATATTCAGAACAGAACAGTGTTTTAAATTTTGTGGACCTGTGTCATGGTTTAATAATTTTCAACTAACATTGTTTCTTGTTTGCAGAATATCAATAGCAACATTCGACAAGCCTCCAACACACATCTTCTCCAACTTCTGGAATGGGCGAAGCTTCTTCCCCATTTTACGTCGCTGAATCTTCAGGACCAGATAATGTTGCTGAAACACAGTTGGAATGAGCTGCACATCATCGCGCTAGCTCATCGGTCATTGAATACACAGGAGGGAATTGTTCTGGCGACTGGACTAACAATAAACAAGTAAGGTTTCTTAAAGAATTTTGATATCTTGAGAACGCTTTTATATAAAAATTGTATTTAAGGAAGAAAGCTAAAGTTTGTTGAAAATAATTTAAATTATTAATATACTACTTTTATACAAATAACTTATACAGACTGCGCCACACCTTATCCTGAACGGGGAACTAAATGGAGGCAAAGTTATATCCACCCCACTTTAATTCATATTTAGTTAAATCTCTAAGACACAGATGGCTCTTCTGTGCGATGCATAAAACATAATGGCTTGCCAGATTTACATATTTTTAAAACGATTAAGGAAAGTATAGTATTAATAATATAAAAGCATAAAAATATATATAAAATCCTACAAAACGACACGATACCGTATACTTATCTAAACAAAAATTAAAATAAATGTTTTGCCTATTAATGCAAACTTCTTACTTCTTATATTTAACTGACATTTAAATATTTGGGAAACTACTTTCATACAAAATCACATAAATCACAATTACTATTTTACGCCTATCCTTAATTAATATTTTTAGAGTGCTACCGGCTAACATCAAAGGCCTACCGATGCAAGATGCTAGGTTCGAAATTACATTGAATAATTTTTGCTGCAACGCGTGGAAAAAAGAAGACGGGGACGTTCGTTCTCTGTCTAAGCTCTCTGTTGCCATGGCGATTCGCGGTTATCTACTTTACAGCTGCAGGCTGGTACGACGCGAGCTCGGGTGTAGATTATTTGCTGGCAACACTGTTGAATGACGTGATCTTTGTGGAGAATTGTACAGTTAAAAATTCCACCAAAAATAGCTGATTCATTATACTTAGCGCCATCTAATAGAGTATTTGGGCCCTAAAACAACTTTCTATCTCAGAATCAATCTGTATGATATTTTCTGTGATACTAGTTATCATAAAAATTGCAACACCTAAATTAATGTTTAAAACTTAATCAAATTTGAATGTTTCATAATACAATAATATTTTCCATAAGGGACGATACTTTGGCGTAAAACAACCAGAGCCCCGGATCTTCACTTTCTTTTAGACGGGGCAAAAATTGGCCTGTGCCACCCCCTTTTACATTTTTTTTTTTATAAATCCAGATCGCAAACCCAAGGGATCACCGTCCCTTGCAGGTGTGACCCAGAGCAGACACCCCGATTTGACCCCCACTAGATCCAGGGCTGAAAACAACTCACGGAAAGTTCTTGAAATTTTATTAATGGGTATAACCACCGGTAAAATCTACACATTTAGCAGTGCCTTTGGACATATTTCCCATTAAATGGTCGATGTCTTCTTGGGGAATTGCATACCATACAACTTAAATTTAATTTTTTCAAAAGTAAGTGGGTGGAGAGGCAATCTACTGAGAATTCTCCTTGTTCTGTGGGGCTCAGATCGGGGAACATGAGGGCCAAGGAATAATGTAATGCCTTCATCGGAAAACACTACCGAATTCCACTCTTTAAATTATCATTATTTAGAGTTTCTATTAAAGTGTGCGTATCCTTTGTAGTTAAAAAAGGTGAGTAAAAATGAGCCCTTTGTAGCCCATCGTAGTCACGAAAATTAAAAGTTCTTTTCTAAATTAAATTATTATTTCTATAAGAAGTTTGAGTATTGGTCTTTACATTTTTTCAGAAGTTGTATAAAAAATAAGTCACATAAAACGGCAATCAACTTGGTATGTTTGTTGAAATTTAGATACTTTGAATGATATTTTCTAATTTTTTACTGGACGCAACAAGATTCCCTTTAGTGTTTTGAACACTACAGTGAATAGACTTTTAAAACAGCATTTTTATTTCTTTTTTGGTGCGTCAAGTGCTTGACAGAGTATTTTTGAGTAAAAAGTTTAAAAAATCATTTAAAATAATAAAATTTCAACAAATATACCAAGTTTAATGGCCGTTTTATGTGACTTGCTATTTATTATTTATTTATACCAACTTTAGAAAAAATGTAAAACCAATACCTATACTTCTTATACAGTGTGGGCCAAATTAAACTTGCACACTTTTTAACTAATAATAACTTTTCATCTGTTGCGCCCACCTTTTTATTTTTAGGTAGATATGTTTTCTCTAGGTTTGCTAATTTTGGTCATTTGATTTAAACAGGACTGGACTTACGGGACTTTTTCCAAAATGATGCATTAATCTTCGTTGCAAAAAAAAAAAAAATCTTCAATTGGGCTAATACGTTAATTTTTAAATAATTTACTGTTTAGTTTGGTCAGCATCCAACTCAGTAACCATGGTAACTCCTCACATTTTTGATTTTCAAAGGACACTAAAAAAAAAGGTCTTTTTAAAAATCAAGAAAAATGCATGCTTTATGGGGCATTATTTATCAAAAATAATGATAATTTCTAAATCCTCACATCGTTAACAAATTCGCTTTTACTAAATCATTTCCCATAGTTTGTCTACAAGAAAAACGTATTAGCTTAATTGTAACTAAATCAGATTGCTTTTGCAACGAGGTTAAATACAGTATTTTGGAAAAGTCCCTAAGTCCAGTCCTGTCTAAATCTATTTGACCAAAATTGATAAACCTAGAGAAAACATATCTATCTATTAGCCCTTCAAAAATAAAAAGATTGGCGCAACAGATAAAAAGTTATTATTAGTTAAAAAGTGCGCAAGTTTAATTTGGTTCACCCTGTAGATATAATAACAATTAAATGTTGATAAGAACATTTAATTTTCGTCACTATGAGGGGCAGAAACGGGCTGATCTTTACCGACTCTTCTTTAATATATAATATCTAGGCGTTGCAATTTTTGTAGAAAGTTGGGCATATAACGGATGTCAAGTTATAAACGCCATAATATCTGATAAATGTGTTTTAATTACTTTTTTGTGATTTTTAGATCAACTTCCCATGCCATAGGTGTAGGGAACATCTACGACTGGATTCAGGACTTTATAAACAAACTTCGAGAAATTCGAGTGGACAAGACCGAGGTGGCGTGTCTTAGAGCAGTTATATTGTTCAATCCAGGTAAATATTAAATTAGGATTTCTTTTAAACATCTTTGGGTGGTAGTTGAAAATATTGCTTTGCATACCTTCGCCATAGTCCTACATAAATACCCAAGAAATAATGATTTTTTTATAAATGAAATAAATTTACTAAGAAAAAGTAAAAATATCGTGGTTTAACAAAAATAACTTGAATGATGAATGAGTGATTTTATACTGTAGACCAGGGGTCACCAACTGGCGTACCGCGGTCCGAATCCGGAACACCAACCTAATTTGTGCGGACCTTGTTGAGTACGCATTTTAATTTTTTATGCATTTTTTTGCTATACTCGACTCGACAACGAAATGACGCGAGGCGCAAGATTGTCAGTCATCGAGGTGTGAGGCGATAGAAGCGAGACGCGGCGAGTGCTAGAAGTGGGGAGAATACCCGCCATCGACGACCGCTTCCGGCCCGGGGTCTATTTTCTTTTGCACCGCGACGGTCATGTTATTTCAAAAAAGGTCCCTTAATGAAAGTAGTTGATGACCCCTACTCTAGACAATTATTATTTTTCAAAATTGAAGTAACATATAGGTTAACTAAAAAACTACGGCTTTTCTGCAGTTCTTCTAATCCACTTATTTCCAAAAAAAAACATTAAATTAAGTATACCTTAAAAAAATAACTAATGTATATTCTAACTATGTATTTTCTATATTTGTCAAAAAATATTCTTTTGAGTTGTCGTCAGATAGGACCACTTTGGTCATGAGCCCAGGGAAAATACTTGTACCACAGAATAACCTTTTCAAATTTCGAAAAACAACATAAGTCAAAATATAAAATTTTGACTAAAACAAATATGTATTTAGTATTTAAGAAATATGCATGAATAATTTGTTTTTTTAAAAAGGCAAGAAAATAAATATATTTTGTGAATAAAAAAGAGATATTCTACTTGGGTTTGGGAATATACAGTATGTCCATGGAAGGTCTTTACAATAGCACAAATGGATCAAAAATTGGAATGCTTAAAAAATTGTGTATGGCAAATGCTTTTGCTTCTTAAAAAAAAACAATATTTACATTGAGAAATATGTTTTGTCTTGTACATACAGGCACCAAAAGAACTACAAAGATTTGAAAATCGACCAAGAGAAAACTGTCATTTATTTTTAATACTTCAGAAAAGTATCAAATAAAAAAGACTTTTGGAATCAAATTGGGATCCAATATCTGAAATTTTTCAACATTTTTATTTTAGTATAATATTTTTAATTTGTTTTACACCTTGTTTAATTTACCGGATTCTAAGAATGGATATAATTAGTTTTAAGGTTTGTCAAAGATTTTTAATTTTATTTTATTCTGTTATTTCTAAAAGAATACAAAAAT
Source organism: Listronotus bonariensis (assembly GCA_014170235.1). NCBI lineage: Eukaryota > Metazoa > Arthropoda > Insecta > Coleoptera > Curculionidae > Listronotus > Listronotus bonariensis. The sequence continues at coordinate 243,843 of JACEGR010000340.1, read as the reverse complement.
AGGTAAAATAGGTGTAAATTATTAAAATAAACATTGGTATTGACAATTAAAATGTGACGAAATGACCTTATTTTAACTAAAATTTTAAATATTGGATGCAGGATGCATGCCCATTTGATTCTAAAAACCTTTTTTATTCAACACTTTGCTGAATTATTATAAATGATGGCAGTTTTCTCTTTTATAGTCCCTAAACAAGACAAAACATATTTCTCAACATGAATCTTGCCTTTTCAAAAGCAAAAGCAGTTGCCATACACAAAATTCTTAAAAATTTAAGTGTTTGGTCCATTTGTCCTATTATAAAGTCCATCTGTGGACATACTGTATAAAAAGCAATTACAAATGCTGCTACCTTTTAAGCTCTATATACAATTGCAAAAATTGAAATATCTTCATTGGTATACCGGGCAGATACAAAACTATGAAAATGATTCAAGAGAACCCTTATTTTTCAGAACATCCAAATATTATTTTAAAAAGTATCTCATATTAAAGTAGATGTCAAATATGAAGTTACAGCCAACTATCTTAAAAAGCATTATTTTTTATTTTGCTATTATTTGCACTACCTTGTATTCAAATGAAAATTATGCAATTTAATATCAACCTTCTATCAAATATAATAGGTATGTAATGTAAAACTTCAGTTTCAAATAACAACAAACCAAAAATAACTAATAAATAGAGTTTTAGAAAACACTCTATATCAAAAGAAAAACGATAGCAAAATTAAAAAAAAGATGTATTAACAAAAATTTTATTTAGAATAATTTTGGGTTAGGGCTTTAATAATTTATGTTTTTTAGTTAATTTTAATGTAATAATACAATACCTTAGTTTAGTGTGGTATTCTTTTCTTTAAAACTTTATTAAAACCATTTTAATCTGTTAGAACTACGTGGTCTTGTCTGCAAAGAAGATGTGAACATGCTCCGTGAAAAAGTATACGAGGTCATGGAAGAATATGTCCGAACTACGTACTCCCTCCGAGCCAGGAAGGTTCGCAAAATTGCTATTGCGGCTGCCTGTGCTGAGATCTATTGGACTTAAATGTCAGGATCATTTATTCTTCTATAGGTAAGTTAGACATTCTTGTTGATCAATAATTTTCTTCTTATTAAAGATAAATAAAAAAATTAGGAATCTGTAGGTGCTCTTAGTATGTAAACCTGAGCAGAGTTATGAAAAGATTTCTAATCAAAATGGCAGAAAAACCTTTAAATTTGTTGCAATTGTTTGAAAGCCTACTGATGTCGCAAATACATTTGGTATAAAATCTGCAATATTATTAAGTATTAATATGAGCTTAAGTTATCGAGTGTGTGTTTTCAGTTCAGGTAAAAATTAAAATAGTACAGTTAATAAATTAGGTTTATTACCATTTAATAAATATGATATTTTCTGCCATGGCTTACTACATTTTAGTTGTAAAATTTTTCAGGTTTATATAGTTAAAGTACCTGCATAATCTCAAAATTCTCATTTAAATTCATTTAACATCAAAAAACATACCGTGGGTGTCTTAAGTAAAGTAAAAGGTAGTTTAACATGGGACTTAAAAACTTGGAGATTTGGACGAGAAGGAAAGACCTCCGCTAGCAGCAGGTTTCACATTCTAGAAACTAAAGTGATAAAAGAGGGAACAAAGTGAGAAGTTCAGGGCCTGTCCAGTTGGATCGTATAGGGATGCATACGTGTTGCATCACGAGTTTATCTGTTGGAAGTAGCAAGTGGAGGGGAGGGACTTTACTGTATTATTTTTTACATAGAACCTATGAAAGTATTTATAAAAGAGCGATAGATTCCCTACAGCCCGACAATGGGCAAGAGAGTCTTTCAGTAAGTAAACGATCATTAATAAGACGAGCAGCTCTTCTTTAAATGGAATCAAGAATGCTGAGGGTTGCGGGGCACGCCATTTCCCATACATGAGAAGAATATTCCAGAGTGGGTCAAATTTGGGATACATAGAAAGTGTATAAATTAGAAGGGAAAAATACTTTTTGGTTCGAAAGAGAAATCCAAGCTTTTTGAAGCCGCCGTTGCTATAGATACAATGTGTTTGCACCTAAAAAATAAATATATACACTCAGGGGTAATAGAAATTTAAATTACTCTATCGTAGTATTGTTAAATAGGTTTTTATTCCCTATGTTGAAGTAATCTGTATATCTTTATTTTTTTCAGGTTAGTTACAGGAGTAACCCTTGACTCATTCCTCTCTGAAATGCTCGAAAATGCAAGAAATGCTTAAGCAAAACTTAGTTCAAGTTAAACTTACAAATACAGTAAACATGTTAAAGTTACAAGTTGAAACAATTATTTTTGTTTTCCATTAGACAGAAAGCTGAAAGAATATAAATATGAAAAGAGGCGGCATCATCATGTGGTGATTTTCTTAATGTTTGGATAATGTGGGAGATAAAATTGTACCTTTAAACCTATTACAACAGTACAAAAATGAAAGAAAAAACGTAAAATAATGCCCGACACACGCACTACGGTATACGTGCAGAAGTATATTTCCGCAGGTCAACCAGAGCGTGTATTGGATATACCAATGGAGTTTTTAAACCTGTGCGTTCCATACACGTTACGACATTCGGTCGGAAAACCTGTACAGGTCATCGGTGCTGCTCGGCTGTAGTGTATGTGATAGACATAAAATTCGTTGTATTTTAAAAAGTATAACAATAAAATAATAATTACCGGCAGTAATAATTAATAACAACTTTTAGAAAACAAAATCATTGAGAAAATAATTGGTATATCTAGTTTAACCTAAAAAATGAATACACTTATACTTATGGTCTAATGGAAATTTAAATTACTCTATCGTAGTATTGTTAAATATGTCTTTAGAGAGATTTAGAGGGAAAGGAAATTAATTTTACGATTCGTTTTTGTCCTATTTACATTTTTAATTTTTTGTTTAAGTACAAATATATATTTCTCTGTTTAAATGTTTTATTGTTAGTATTGAAATTTATTATTAAAAACAATTTTTTTTTTCGGAATGATTAAAAAGTTATTTGTTTAGATTATTGGCTTTTTATTTAAAAAATAAGAAAATCATTTAAACAAGATTATGTGGATGTGTTTCCCTATTAGCCCTTTTTAAAATTAAGCTCTAAATATTTAAATACTTCTACACCTTTTACTAAAAATTGCTAATAAGGACAACTTTATGGCAACCGCATGTATTTTATTCCATATTTTGTTATCGTTTCGATGTAACTTTTATTTTGATACTTATTTTATGAACTAAATTGAGTAAATCGAGGTTTATCTTTCCCTCAGTTACAAATCTGTGATTTACCATAATTAATTAATATTTTATCTTAAATTTGGACAAGGTATTATTAGCTATTATTTTTATAGTTGAACGTCTTTAGAAGTTATGTAGTTTTGTAGACCAAAAAGCAGTAACTTTATTATTTTAAAACAACTAATGCGGCGCTTTAACCCAATCTGTCAATCTCAAATGTTTAGAGTGACGTACTGGACGAACCCGTCACTTTCTATGTCGGACAAGTTTACCACAACGTTGTATATGCAATTTTTAAACATTTTGTAAAAATGATAAGGGTTACAGTCTTGGGTCAAACACGTTTCGGGTATTGGACTAGGCGGGTTTCATGACTGTAACACTTACGATTTTTGGCATAATTTTTAAAAATTGCATGTAAAACATTGTAGTAAACTTGTCTGACAAAAAGTGGCGCGTTCGCCCAGACAGACACCCGAAACATTTGACATTTACAGGATGGGTGAAAGAGCCGCTGCCATATATGGCGGTATGAATATTCGTAGTAGACTCATAAAAAAGGAACCTCCCTAAAAGGTTTTAAAAGTGTTCTTATCATAAGGTCCATTTTATTACTGGCCCAGGGACTATTAATTTGAGTACGAAATAATACTGAGTGAACCCCGTTTTTGATTACAAACTTTAACAGGCTAATGGACCTAAAAAAACTTCAGAATATAAATAAATAAAAGATAACTCGACATTATTGCTTAGTATCTTACTACAGAAGACTATGGATAAATTAGCAAAGCATTGATTTTTTTTATTGATCATATTGATTAACATGGCAATGTCAGATCGATTGAACATCTGGGGCACATAAGATGCAGTAAACATACTTTTTTAGTTGAATGCTACAACTTTTATTTCTCTTTTGCATTTAACGTAAAATTTTTAATCAAAAATATATATCAACTTAACTCAGATGTTACTAGTTTCTGAGATATGAACACTTTAAAATTGGGCGATTCTTAAAGTATAACCATAAACTTGAGAAATTATTGCCAAGGACAAACATTGACTAATATACTACATTTATATCGAATAGTTCAAGCTGGCTTGAAAACAAAGCGGCTTTGAAGCGATTTTCAAGTCTATGTGTTTATTTCGGTGGCTTGAAAGTCGATTGAAAATCGAGGTCAAGCACATTTCAGGCCATCGTCGTACGCATGCGGCAGTTTTGCATCCAACTTCACAGTAGACATCAAATGAAAAACATACCTCACTTTTTAATATGTCCCGTTTTGTGTGCTGTTGTTGGTGTGAGCGTGTTTTAAAGTTTTTCTACCTGTTTTTCTACTCATATTTTGTATAAAAATGTCAAAATGATATATGAAATTGACACTGATGACGTGCGAGGAAGCATTCATCTGAAGTTAGGCAGTTATTAAGCCCGCTTAAATCGTTTATATCGTATTTCTAATCGGCTTCAGTGAAGACAACCCTACTTATTTTCAGGCTTGACTTGGACGATTCAAGTCACTTTCAATCGCGTTTATATCGCTTTTTTCAAGCCACTTTTAAATGCCGCTTTAATTCAAGCTAGCTTTAACTATTCAATATAAACGTAGTGATAGTAAAAAAACAAGTTAGTAAAATATTTTTAGTTTGGACAAATAATAACTAATTAAAATAAACATTAAAAAAAAAACCAAACCGACTTCAAAACAAATAAAGTAACTAAAAATTTAAAAATAATGAATAGAAAAAAATCAAAAATATGAAGTCGGGTAATAGCATGTGCTTTCTCTCACGTAACGGCAATGCTTTTCTAATAGGTATATTTAAAAAGATGAATTACATTTACTACCTTTACTGTTCAAACAACCAGCATAGATTAATATCTGAGAACATAGTTACAAGAGGCAGCCTTGCCATACATCAGAGAGAAAAAAGTTTTGTACCTTTCTCTCCCGCGACCCTAATCTGGTTTTCTTATGGGACCACCGCGGAAGTTCACTCTTTCGAATAAAAAAATAATTTTTAAAATCGGTTTACAACCGCTGGAATAATTGCGTAACATACAAACAAAAAGAATATTCAGGCGATTTGAGAACTTCCTCCTTTTTTAAAGTCGGTTAAAAAAGATAGTAGACAATGTTTTGTTACAGAATTATACTATGATTTTTTGTTCGGGTTAGTTGTTCCCTATAAAAAATAACTAATAAACAAGTTATGATGATTTTTGGTATGTCTGTTTAGTTTGTATGTCCTCTACTATTAGTTGTGTTTGTATATGAGTTTATTCTCAATACCTAAAAATATTTTACTACCTTTTTTTAATTATCATAGCTTGTTATTAGCAAAAATTTTTCAAGTTTATGCGTATATATTAAAAATCACCCCCTATTAAACAAATAGTGTTTCTTTAAATTAATTTAATAAGTTAACAGTAAGTGCTGCTTAATGGTGTACAAAACAATTTTGGACCCTGTTGGATTTAAATATTTGTTTTTATTAAATTATTGTTTAATAAAATGAAAAAGAAGGCAGGTATAGATAATGAAAAAACTAAAATGTTGACGATGGTTGGTTGTGTTTAAAATAATTAATCAAAATTTTATATTAAAGTGTAAACTATTTCATATTATTAGATATATTTATTCTAATTTATAATTGTATTGTATTCAAAGCGTTAAGTTTTAATAAAAAGGCAGTTTTAAAGTAAACCGTTTTAGATTTAGTCTTGAAAGCTTTTAAATTTTCAAAATATGATGTTAAATATTGGCGAGTTTCATTGTAATATCCTAAAAATTATTTCTTGTGTAGTTTATAAATTTAAATTTTATTATGTAAAATTATATTTTTAATAAATTCTATTTTAATATTGATTTGCATTTTTTGTTGGTTACGACATCTCACGAAGGCTTATGCCTAAATACCAGTGTACCATGAGTGCCGGGTTACTGGATGTTAAACCCATTAATAGAGACATTTTGCACCTTTTAAAATAACAGACGTTTTTTGGCCTCCTTATGGTTATCGTTATTAGACATAACGATTACAGCAGCAGTTTTAGACAGAGATTTTGCAGCCTCTTCGCATAAATTTATCTTGCGTCTGCGCTTTCGACATATAACCTCATTTTTACCTGTGGTTCACCGATTTTAAAGTTTACGAAAAATCAGTACTTACTTTTATTCTGCATAAGTTATATATTGATATTTAAATATATGCAAATAATTCTCTTGATTTTGTTTTTCAAAGTAGATGTAACAATACAGTATAAGCAAAACACAAAAAGTAAGGTTAGGTTTGGTAGTAGAATAAAAAGCAAGTGTGCCAGATTGTAACATCTAAATAGATTACTGATTTAAAACATCCTTAAAAATGCAAGTCCGTTTTAATTTCTTTACACTATTTTATTTTTCTTACTGCTATGGATTTTTCGCTAATTAGAGCCTATGTATCAAAGATATTTTAATTAATACGGCATTAAAATGTCATCCTTCTTAAATAATTGATAATAAAAATTCTACAATCCGACAACCACGCAGTTTAACAATAACGATAACGATAAGCTCTTCGGTATTCATCCGTAATTAAAGGAGTCCGGTATGGTTAATAACGATAACGGATCATGTTTGCGATACTGCGCAGACTCAGAATAACTTTAACCACAACGGAATTGCAAAATAAGAAGTGCAAAATGTCTCTATTGTCGTGTTCCGTCAACGTTATCCAAGTACTGAAACATTCAGTTTTTGCATTTCACAGCACCTTTTAGACAACGCGGTAGTGCCACCAGGGACGTTATTTTTAAATAACTACTACCTAGAAATGGCAGAATACTACACAGTGGTTTGCCATTGCCACCTGTGAGGTGACGAGCAATAAAAATCCGATGTCCGACTCCGAGATTCGAACCCGGATCGCTGCGGTGAGAGGCTGACGCGTTAGCCTCTGCACCACTGCTCGCCACAATGTATAAAATGGTAGAATGTAATAAAAAATGGAGGTGAGGACCTTATTTGCTCTTTCAAATTTTTAAACCCCGAATTGAATTTTGTTCCAAGGGCGGCAAATAATTTTTGCACCCCGCCGCCGGACACCCTAGGAACGGCCCTGCCCAAAAAAATAGTGTCTGGGCCAGTAATAAAATGGACTTCATGATAAGATCCCGTTTAGAACCTATTTAGGGGCTTTTCTTTTGACGAGTTTAGCACGAATATTCATAACGCCATGTATAATAACTGCGTTTTTACCCAGTCCAGCCAATGTCAAATGTTTTGGTTAGTTCTGGTTATGTTTTGGGTTTCGGACTGGGCGAAAGCGACACTTTTTGGCGGACAAGGGTTACAGCAGTGGCGGCTCGCGGGTCTGAAGACAGGTGTAGTGCAGGAGGGGAAAAAAGCGCCTTCATCATTTTAGCAAAATTAAAAATACCAAGTAAAAAGTCTTAATATCTAAACTTACCTAAATTTGGTAATTTTCTAGAAACCTGCGGCAACTTCGATTTTGACGAAATTTGGTATACGGGGGTTTTTGGGGCGCTGATCACGAATCACTTTTTGGCGGAAACGTTTCGTTCTTGAGATACTCATCATCAGACTTGAAATTAAAACTAATCCTATTTGTACAATATTCCCCCTTCTTTTTGTACACAATTCTTGATTTAAAGCTAAAGTGGCTCACAATATTTGATTTTCACTTTTTAAAACCCCGTTTTTACGTATTTTACATTATTTTTGCATTAAATTGCATATCTATACTTAATCATTTCAATCCCAGTGTGCCATGAAGCCTTATGTGTATGTATGGTTGCCGCATTATCAAAAAAAAGCCACGCAATTTAATGCCAAAAAAAGTAAAAACGTAGAAAAACGGGGTTTTAAAAGGTGAAAATCAAATATTGTGTGGAACTTTAGCTTTAAATCAAGAATTGTGTGCAAAAAGAAGGGGGAATATAGTGAAAATAAGCTTAGTTCAAATTTGAAATTTGACAATGAATATCTCGAGAACGAAACGTTTCCGCTAAAAAATCTTTCAGATCAATTATATCTTTATAAAATGGTTCAGTTTTTATCAGTTCCTATAGAAGCTCCTTTTGAATTGAAATATTGGCCAAAGAAGAAAGTCTATCTTGGGATATATTTCTTAAGAAAGTTTTTAAACGCTTAAAGCCAGCTGTCCATGAGAGCGGTTATCCGCTCGCGGATGATAATTCAGCGTTGTGATTGGAAAAACCGCTCTCATGGACAGCCAGCTTAAGACAAGAAAAACTCCGTTCCACTAACCAGAATTAATAATCAAAATCCCGAGCACTAAAAAATATACCACGGAAAAGTGCACTCCACCTAATGGATAATTTTTATTTTATAGTCTCTAAAACAGTCAGTATGTAAAGGCGCTAAGGCTAGCGATTTACCAAGCAATACACCTGATACTCCCACCCGCGATTCTGGCCGCCGGCAAGTATAGCATTGTCATGGCAACGGAGCGTCAAAGCGTAAACAAAACCCCTCATGAGGTGTATACTTCGGTCCGTATTATATTTGCAATATACTTGCTGATCGCGGATTGTGATGTCGCGTTGCCGAAAGCGGAGGAACGCGACTCGCGCCAGCGGTTAATTTATCAACTAGATTTTTCATGGCGAATTTTACAAATAAGGAATAGAAATGAGAAAAATGAACTGAATAATAGTAATATGTTTTTTTATGTTTTATTTATTTTTGGTGAAGTGGCACTTCACTTACTACACCTGAATAGCCGCCACTGGGTTACAGTCATGAAACCATAAGGCTCAAACACATGTTTCGGGTAGGGTACTGTGCTGGTTTTGTGACTGTAATCCTTACCATTCTTGGCACAATATTTAATACTTGCATGTAAAATATTGTGGTAAACTTGTCCGGCAAAAGTGACGCGTTCGCCCAGTCCGACACCGGAAACATTTGACATTGACCAACTAGGTTAAAACGCCGCTTCCATATATGGCGGTATGCATATTCGTGGTAGACTCGTCAAAAGGAACCCCCTAGAAAGGTTTTAAAAGTGTTATTATTATGAAGCCTATTTCATTACTGGCCCAGGGACTAATCCATTAATTTTAAAAACTTAGAACAAGTTATGTCGTATATAAAAAAGCAGAATCTTTCATTAAAAAATTAACAAAATAAAAAGCTATATTTACAACCAATTCTGAAATTTGAAATTGACATTTAAACAATTGGTTAAACTTAACTTATCAAATTTGGATTTGACAAGTGAAGTTTAAGCAATTGTTTAAATGTCAATTTGAAATTTCCAAATTGATTGTAAATGTATACTAACACTTGCGCAGTGTCCTTCCCGCATTGTTTCATTGCCATAAATCTTAATAAACAAGTTTAATTTATTTTTTAAATATTATCGTTAAAAAGCTTTTAAAATTCATTTTAATTTTAAGAGGTAAAAATACATATTTTTGATAGAACAAAGAGATTTAAATGGCTTAAGGAATAAGTTTTTTCATAGTTTAATTTTCTGAAAATAACTCAAAACTTGCATTTTTCGACTTATCTTAATTTGCATGACTGTGTACAAGCTTATCATCGTCTAAAATAATTTACAATCATTATTGTCATGCAGTAAATTAAATCTATACCTTAATAAAATATTAAGTTCTTTTTCCTTATCTATGGGAATTTAAACCAAATATATGTAGCTAATAATAATAAGAGGCTATAAGATTAAAGTCATTAAACTGTAAAACAATAAAAAATTTTGATTTTTAAATATTTAATGTATGTACAATGGTAAATTATCGCTGTGCAAGCGCTGTTATATTAGGATATTTTGATATTTATTTTTAAGTACCCATATCCTTAAAATGTTTATCAAAAGAAAAAATGGCATATCCTGCACAATAATTTGTATGTTGAGACTTTTGTTTACAAATCTTCTATTCTGGTTTTTATCTCTACAGAAAATGAAATTTATTGCTAGATATGACGAAATATAATATATCACCTATTTGCCATTTGCTAATTTTTTAATCCGACAAAGTATTTTCCCATAGAATAATCCATAACCAGATCTTTTCAGGGCCGTATTAACTGTTTGAGGCGCCCTAGGCTAGAATTCCCGGAACGCCTATTTTCCACCCAAAAAATTTTTGATGAGCAAAAAAAAAAGGTCCTCCTTCCTCCCTAGCGCCAATTTTGAGTGCCAGGCGCCTTACTGCTTTACTTTACCACCCGAAATGAACTTTGACTACCAAATAAAAAAAGAAAGGGTCATTCCCTTCGTTTTCGCGCCCAGACAAATTAGTCACCAAAAACTTTTTAAAAGTTCCCCTGTCTGGCGCCTAAATATTTTCATGGTGTTCTAGGCTGTAGCCTAGTCAGCCTAATGGTTGATACGGCCCTGGATCTTTCGTAGCCAAAAAAGTTTATTAAAAGAAATAAAACGCTTTTCTTTTCATAATTTAAATAGAAGGAACAAAACAATTCTTAAATTGTTTAATTTTTAGTGATATGGTCTAATTCATGATACAACGATTACAAGAAGGTAGGATCAACAGCGATTCCAAATTGGTTCGCTTTGCGCATGACATAGCAATGTGACTTTTTTCGGCGCAATATTTAAATTTAGGTTTTAAGAAGGCCTGCAATGTTTGTGAATTTTGGTCATTTTTTAAATATGTAGGACGAGTATGGGGATATATCTTTTAGAATAATATTACTGTTATTCTAAGAATATAATATTTGATGTTAACTAGCTTAAAATGTTAATATGAGCATAAACGGAACTTGCGTAATAAACCACTGTTTAAAGCACTTAAAAACAAATTATTTTATACTTAAGTAGTTTTAAACTCACAAAACTGCCAAAAAGCAAAGTAAAACGGCAAAAAAACTGTTAAAAACACGAAAACAAACGTAGTGTTTTAACTTTGTTTACAAATTTAGTCACATTACTACGACAGAGACGGTGGTCACGTGGTAAACGTCAACGCGCAAGATCCTACCTTTTGTATTTGTTGTATCATGGGTCTAATTAAGCTAAGGGTATAGCGCACAAACCTCATCTAACCTGTGGTTAGATTTATGGGTAAAGCAAACATTTTTTAAGGAATTACTTTTTTTTAATATTAAAAAGAAACATTTTTACGGTATGGTTAAATTACATGAAATTATAAGGAAAAAAGAAAATTTTGTGCAAAATATATAGTTTAATTTGTACCGCGCGTAACCGTAACCATGAACGTTGTTTATTTTCGTGTTTTTAAATGGACTTCCAGTGGCGGCGCCAGGGGTGGGCGCGGTGAGGCGAGCGCCCAACCTAAATTGTTCTCGCCCAACCTGCGAAAAAGTCCTGTTTAAAAATACCATCTTGGAATTCTTAAATAAATGGTGGCGATATTAAGAATTACCAGTGTGTTGTGTTATGTCATTAGAAAAAGATTTTAGTGCAAAATTTAAATATAAAATAATATATTCCATGTAAAAAGTACAACAAATTTTCCGGTTAGTCAAATTAAAAATTTAAATCACAAAATGTTCATTTATTAAATAAAATTGGATATATCCCTAAAGGTGGAAGTAAAGTAATTCATTACTTGGTTTTCATACCCTACTAACCAAACGACTTTCTCGAAAACCGATTGTAAAAAACCAAAATTTGGCTTTATTTGTTGCCGAAATGCTGTCAAATGTCTGTTAAATTTGATGTAGAAATGAAGCCACAGTTTCAAATAATCAATTTTCTTATGCAACTTACAATATATGTACCTCGGAAAAAGTCTTATTTTGACCCAAAAATTGTAGTTATGAGCGGCCAAGTTTTGCAGAGCAAAGACACCTTCAATCTTGTGGAAGTCACATTTAAGAATAACCTAAACTGGCATGAACACAATGTATCTATAGCCACAGAGCTTCAAAAAATCTTGGATTTCTCTTTCGAGCCAAATCATATTTTTCCCCTTTTAATTTATACACTTTGTATGTTGTGTCCCAAATCCGACCTTCCTTAGAATATTGTTCTCATATCTGGGGCATGGCGTCCCCCACAACCCTTAGCATTCTTGATTCCATTCAAAGAAGAGCTGTTCGCCTCATTAATGATCCGTCACTTACAGAAAGGCTTTCCTTTCTTGCCCATGCCTTGTGGGGGATTTATCGCTTTTTATAGGTACTTCTATGGCTTTTGCTTTAAAGAATTGTCCAGTATAATTCATTCCTCCACTCACGGTCCCCAACAGAGAAACTCGTGGTGCCGCATGTATGGATTCCTATACGGTCCAACTTCCCCGTTTGTTCGTTCTTTTATCTCTAGAGTTTTTGAATGTAGAACCTGCTGCCCATGGAGGTCTTTCCTAGCACCCCCCTCTTATCTCGATTAAGACACCCACGGTACGGCTTTTAGCCTTCGTGGATTGTCCAAAGACAAAAAAACTAAATTTTGAAACAACTTGTATATCATACGTTTATAAATGATGGTAAAAAAATAAGAAAGATAAACCACACATCAGACGCTATTAATTGTATTTTTTCTGGACTGAAAATAAATAAGATGGCAAAATATTGTGAAAATAAATTATAAACACTAGGTGTTACCTTTCGTTACTGAGGATACTTTATATTTCTTTCAAAACATACTTTTAATGATTATGCCTACCTAATGTCATAAAATTAATAATTATTAATAAACATTAAAATGGGTATTTTGCATATTTTTTAATGATCGGGTTAACCGCAGAAAAAAATATTTTTGTCTACGTGACTAATTTTAACCATAAATACATAGGTGTGTATTGTTTGACATAATATCTGAACATTACAGTATTTTTACTTTAAAAGAGTAATCCAAATAACTCAAAACCTAAACAAGTGTTTTTCGAGAATTACCCTTTCTAATCAGTAATTAAAACATCAAGTTTTCGTCATTCATCTCGGGATTTAAAAATCAAAATCAGCATAATATACATACGTATTAATAACATGAGACATAAGACCGTCATCAAGCATTATACCCACTTCTAACGAAAATTGATATTAATTTTTTAAAATAACAGTTTAAATTGCTTCGTGATTTTTATCAATTGATCAATGGTTGCCCACCATGACACACACAGCCTCACATCGTTCCCGCCATACATGACGTAGTAAAACCGAAACCTTATAAAATTTAATTTGTGATACTAGTAGATCGTGCATAAGTTTATATAAATTTATTTTTACGTACAAATAAAACTAAATAATCAGTTAATAAAATAAATTTAAAAAACGTTTAGTGATAAATGTGACCAAGAAGTATTGTTAAGAAGCTTAAAAAAACTATAAAATGGAAAAAGATACAATTGATGATATAATTTACACCCCATAAAAGAGAAAGGTAGGTAAAGTTAAATTTAAAAAATGATAAAAATTAGGTATAAAATAGGCAGATTTACATAATACAACACAAATAATCATAATTTCTTAAGCTGATCTGCACAGGCGCACTTTGTAGCAATTTTTAAAAAGAGAAAAATGCACGTGCTCAGATCAAAAAGTTGCAGCAAAAAAATATGGCATGAAAGAAAACTTTCAAACTGTAAAAACAGCTTTAAGAATGTATGTTATGATAAAAATTGCAGCTCTATTTATCTATATTAATTTTTTTATCGGGTGCTACATCTACATAAGGGGCGCGTCTATAAATTAAGTGTAGCATTTAAGGGGTGGAGAGGGTCCAGTTGAAATTTACCAAATCTCACCGTGGGGGAGGGGGGAGGTCTGTGCAAATAACACGTAATTTTTCTTCCGCTAGAAACAAAGTCACTTTTGGGTCGAAGACTTTTTTTTGGTCTCCAAAATTATTTGGACGACAAAGTTTAAAATGGTGCCTTTTAATATTTATTTATTCCGGGGCGTATTGTATTGGAATGGAACGCACATTACCTTTTAAGAAATCTCACGTCAGATTGGGGGTTGGGGTTGGGGGTTGAACAGGAGCGTATTATCCATTAGGCTGACTAGGCTACAGCCTAGGGCGTCATAAAAAAATAGGCGCCAGACAGGGAAGGTTTTAAAAAGTTTAGGTTGAGTGGGGTTTTTGGTGACTAAGTTCTCTGTGAATAAGGTGCTTTGGAATGAAATAGGCGTGAAGAAGAGGGAATGATCTTTTTTTTTTGTGCTCATCAAAAATTTTGGTTGGTTGAAAATAGGCGCTCCGGGAATTCTAGCCTAGGGCGCCTCAAACAGTTAATACGGCCCTGGGGTTAAAGAAAATCTCACAAAATCTCACCAGGATGAAGGGGGCCCAAAATTGAAAAAAACGCCTAACGTAATTTATGGACGCCCCTAAAGTTACAAGAATTAAATTACATATTAACTTTCATAAGTAATTTATGTAGATTTATAACAAAATTTAGATCAATTTTTTCTGCAATATATTAAGTTACATTATTTTTAAAATTAAGCTACACTAACAAGGCGGCTCAAATTTTATTGATAAAACAAATAGTTTTCGAGGAAATCGCTGTTAAATAAAAGGAGATCAATTACATTAATTTAATATCAAAGGCGTTTCCAACACTTTTTTTTATTAATTAAATTAAATATTTCTTTATTTTTTTACAAACTTCTGCATGCAAATTGTATTGTGGCGTATCAATAAATATTCTAAAAATATCTTTCTTATTTACTATTGATTCAAAAATCCTTAGATTTCTATTTTTGATAAATCTTTTGCTTCTCCTTAAAGTAAAGTGACCACACGTTCCGATTTTGGCGGGACAGTCCGGCTTTTTGGAGAATTGTCTCGCGTCCCGCCGATTTTAGAAAATGTCCCGACTTTTGTTGGAGAAGAAAGTTTTTACGCGGAGATGAGGTGAAGACCTTGGGGGATAAAAGATAATTTTCTATTAAAACTTGTAAAAGGTGACGACCTTGTTTTTTTGTAAATTTGGGGGAAAACAAAAAAATCCATTTTATTTCCCTTGTCCCGATTTCCATGATTGTGTGGTCAGTTTACCTTAAAGCCACATAAAGTTGCCCAAAATCCAGTGGCGGCGCCACCATTTCGGCGATACCCCGGCACAAAAATTTAAGTGAGCAGTAAAATGTGCAAGTGCAATATTAAATTAAACTGATACATAGCGTTTTAAAATTCAGTACAAATATTTTGGGGTGTTATTTCTACCGTGCAAAGGCAAAAGATTCTAATGTGGATTCTAATCGCAAAATTGGTAATTTCATGTTATTACATTGTTTCAATGTACAAATAGAGTCAGAGTTGGGTCGTATGCAAATACTCAGTATTCTGAATAGTATTCAGAATATATTTTACCGGTATTTGAATACTTTTGTGTGTTTGGTATTCGGTAGAATACTTTGTTGGTTAGTATTTGGGATTCTGTATTCGAATACCGGCGTTCCGAGTATTGGAATACCGGAAAGCGTAAGCAGTATTCGAATACCAAAATTGTCACAAGTAAAATACCCAAAGGGAAAAGTGAGGTAAAGTTTTTTTTTGCTCTTCAAATTTTTAATCATCGTTTTTTTCTTTTTCTTTCTAGTATTCGATTTTTTTTCCAGTATTGGAATACCGATTCCGAGTGTTCGTAAAAACCGAGTATTCGAATACTTTTTTCTTCCAAGTATTTAAATATTCGGTATTCGAATACTTTCTTATTCCGGTATTCGTATTGGAATACCGATTTTCAGTATTCGAACCAACTCTGAATGGAGTTTTATATTTTCATATTTAAACGGTGTTTTTAAAGTAAGAATAGTAGGATGTTGAAATAACAGGCCATTATCAAAATGAATAAAACAGAAAATGTTGATTTTTTCAAAAGTGTAGTTTTGCGAATAGACTCTTATTTTGCCTTTGCACGGTAGATTTTTAAGGTTGGGTAAAAAATCGGTTCTTTAAACTAAACTACCAGTTTCCGTTCGTTCTCGGTAGTGATTAGACGTTGGAAGGGAGCTCATACCGGGCTCTCACGTGGATTCGTGCATGGAGGATGTAGAAGACGTTCTGGTGCCCCGAGAAAGATAGGAAACTCACTGCTAAATTGAAAAGGCATTTTTTTCTGGAGCTAGGCGCTGTGAGTGAAGATTCCTATAACCTGATGTTTTTCTGTTTGGCGTACTGCACCAGGTATTCTTCAATGGCGGAGAATGGAGGCGGGCGCTGCGGGTGACGACAGTACTGAAAGAAGACGAGTTATAGGTCACAGAATGTCGTCATAACTGACCAGAGGCGTTATTTGGATTGTTTAAAAACACAAGTTTTATCATTACCACATTTAGCTGAAATAAGTGTTATTGGAAGTAGCATTATAAGCAACTAATGTTTTTTTTCTGTGAATTTTAAAAATAGTGGCAGATAATACAAAATCTTTTAATTTTGTGCTTTTTTCCAACAAATTTACATTTTGCAATAACGGCTTAGTAAATAGGCATAGCTAGATCACAGCCTACTTACATTTAAATAGACATTTGGAATAAAAATATGTTGAAACGCAATTTACTTAAAAAGTATAAAAGATAGGTATAGGCAACCTATACACCATTTGAAAGAGCATTTGGTTTGTCAACATGTGGTGTAAAAAAATACAGGGTGTTCCATTTAAAATAAGAGAGATATTACAATTTGACTTTCTAAAAATTGAAATTATTTTTTGATCACCCTGTATAATCTATGATCTCGATATGACCTACGTATGATAAGGCAGACTTTTTCTAATCTTGTAACAAATTTTAAAGTTTAAGAAGTATATATGGTTAAAATAAAATTAGTTTAATTGCACCCCTGCATTTTAAAAAACTTGAGTTATTTTTTAAAGTAGAATCTAAAACCGTCATAAAATATAGGGTGTTCTATTTAAAAAAATATAACTTTGATACGTCACACTTTTTTGAGACACCCTGTATAGACTAAAATAATTTTATACTGTGGTCTTATCCGACCTGTATATGTTTCAGTATTTACTTTTTTAAAAACCCCATGGTTATCCAGCTACAGACCGTGTCGAATATGGTGGGCCCCCTGTATATCAAAACCGGAGCTGTTCCTGAAGACTTTCGGCGATTGCCTGTTTTACAACTTGACTAATACTTAAATCACTTTTCTTAGGATTTTTTAAACCTAGAATACACATAATAAGTGTCTTCTATACATAGGATTTTTTTTAATAGGCCTTGCGGCACTAAATTTCGATAAAATTTGCATATTTTACATGTAAGACAGACGTTTTTGGGACACGTTTAATTACCAAAAACTGAAAATCAATAATTAAGGATAAAACAAACGTTTTTCTTAAAAAAACACATATAAGCGGTACTTGTATACGAGGGTTCACAAAAATGTGAATTTTGCTCAAGAGAAAAGTACTATTATTTTTTACAGTATCAAAAATTTTAATATAAAAAAGTTTTTAAATTAAAAAAGCGTTTAATTATGCAAACTTGTTTATTTTAGCCACTTTTGTAAAAGATAAAAATAAAAAACTAAAAAACAGTTTTTTCTACTTTTTTGAAAATTTTTAAGGTTAGGGTAAAACTATTACATAAGTGATAGGTTTTTTAATGTTTACATTTTACTTTCTTTATTGTTTAGCTTGAAATTGCCAAAAACCATTTTTATCCTTAAAAATCACCCCCCTTCACCCCTAAATGCATTATTTTAGTCCGGAAGTGTTTTTCTTACATAGTTAGGATACACCTAACAAAACTATACCATCAGTTTACTCTAAGGCATTTTTTGCAATCATGTATTCCGTCAGGACTATTATTAATGTTATAACTCAAGGTTAGTTTATATTTATAAGGTTGCGACATATCCTCAACTTTTAGGCGGTTCGGGGTCGGGGACGCAAGGAAGGGCACTCCACGGAGAAAAGTTGGCAAGACTGGGTAAAATCAAAGCTGATGACCAATCCAGTGGCGTCTAGAATTTGCGCATTTCATTTTGCATTGTTTTGGAAGTGATATTTGTTGAAAGATGTAATTCCAAATGTTTTTTATTTAAAGTAAAAGATTTTACGACTTAATAATAATTAAAAACTGTTGTGTAAACGTTTGTTCTACTAATACAATAAACTGTATATCTCCGACACTGAACATCATGGCCAAAAAATGGGAGAGGTGACGTCATAACACGTAAAAGCAATATGGCCGAATGTCGCGACCTCATATAGACCGACTTTGGTTATAACTTACTTTTTTAACAAATGTAAGTTATTTTAAAGTTAATATATAACCTCAAAAACCTTTTAAAACAAATATATTCTCTACAATGGGAGTAAAAACGCCTCTAGAGACTTGAATGGTCGCATTACTTTTTGAAAACGTCCTTTAATTTGTCATTTGTGGTTTAGCATGTAATTTCATTGGTCATACTATATTAAAATCGACCTGACAGAAAAAATCAATTATTGTAATATTTGCCAATCACAAATATTTCTTTATTCTCACGAGCTGAAACTAATGATGTGCAAATTTAACTAAACAATAGTGATTGTCAGGGACAATATTAAGTCGCAGTCTCTGAACACTAGTTGTCTTTAATCTTAGCGTGTTTAAGCATAAAAAATAACAATTAAAATTATTAATATGCAAAATGATAAGATTGGGCGAGACTCAAGAGTCATCAAAAACATTAATTGTTTTCTGAGGAGGTTTTAAAGTTCAGTAATTAATTCAGTCAGGTTATTTATGTTTAAGCCTTAGTTTAAGCTAGAGAAATAAAAAAGATGGGTAAGTTTGCTTATACGTATTTGTATGTTAAGAAGTAGATAAAACATATAGAAGGAACAGTTTAAAAATGTAAATTCGGTGCTCTTTGATAAGAAAAAAAAATCACAAAAAAATTTAAAGCTAATAAATCGGCATGCTTGTCTTCGCGGCCGCCTTTGCTATATTTCTTTTGGTCTCTTCTGGTCATCGCACTATGGGATAGAAATTAATTTTCTTGGTCCTAATTCTGAAAATTTCCAATCTAACTTAAAATGAGGTGCTTTTTACTGGAAAAATATTATAAATTATTACAAATGCTTTTGGAAACCTAAAACTTATTATATGTTATTATAAATTTACACCTCCCTTAACATGATTATTTTTTATTGTACAAAATAAACTAAAATGTCAGCGTGTTTGGTTAATTCGGTAGTATTCTAATCAGTAATCCGATGATTATTATCTCATATGATACACAGGGTACGACAATAGGTATGATTTTTTTAAATGGAATACCCTGAATATTATATCACCACTAAAAAAATCTTTTAACATGCTTTAAAAAATACAACATTTGATGTGTCTATCTCAATTAGTTTTGGAAATGTATCTGTCCTTACACTCAGAAGTAGCAAAAAGTAAGAAGGCAATTGTAAGTACAAAAACTGATAAGGAAAAAGGTAAAAAATCTTTGACAAAAATAGCGAGACTGCATCGGAAACACAACAATAGCTCTTATTATTTAAACTCTTTTACTTTTTTTAGTAAACAAAGCTAATAATAAACTAAGTAGATTAAATGTTGTATATTTATGTTTACTTAAAATACATTTTCAAGTTTCTTGTTACCCCAATAGAAATCGTCATATCCTTTTATAATTTTGCGTACATGTAGTTTGGAGTATCTACTTTGAAATACACAGCGTAAGCCATTAAAATTTCAAAGTTGTTTTTTGGCCAAAATAATGGATTTCTATCCCATAGAGTATCGGCGCGTCGCTGTAAAAGATAGCGGGGCCTTTGTATAAAATAGTCCGATTGCAGACGGCGTTTTTATGTTTTCTTGTATTATTTTAAAAGGGTACCAAATTTGCGCTTTTAAAATGTTTTTACTATATATCTACAGGGTTTTTCTAATTGCGGTAAAAAAATTAAGAGCATATTCTTAAGCCAATTTTGTGAAGAAAAGTTCATATAAACATATCTCCAGAAATACTTTCTTTCTAAGATAAAGGGTGTTAAACTTTAAAAAGAAAATTGGGTTTTTATAAAAATATGCCTTATCCGATTTTAATAAAATTTGGCTGTGGTATTTTTTTAAATAGGAAGTTAATTTAGCCCTAAACTAAATTTAACTAGTAAGACCAGTGGCGGCGTTGGACGCATCTTAGCTAATATTATTGAAAAAAAATGTACGTCACTGACTATTTTGCAACATTTATGTTTTTTCCGGATGAAACGCATAGAAATACAACTTTTTGTTTCTTGGCCTAATAACGGCCAATTGCCCACTTTCGCGTCTTTTTGATACCTTTTTGCCAATGCCTTGCCATTAAAGAGTGTTGGCAATGCCAGTAAATTAAATGTACAACGCCGGCAAAAAATGTTATATGGGAACGTTTATATCTAGTCTAACAAACTTAAATAAAGAAAAGTGTTTTTGATATTTTTAAGTTTTTGAAAACTTTAACACCCTGTATCTTGAGAACAAAAAATATGAGAGTCCATGTTTACATGAAATTTTTTTCATTAAATTTGTCTTAGGAAACACCCCGTATAAAACATTTCAAAAACCCTATAAAATTATATTAGGTTATTATTATTATTACGCACTTATATCAATTTTAGGCGTTCAACCAATTATAACCGCGGTAATAATTGATGACAACTTTGACGTATAATACATTGTTTAAACGTCAACATAACCGATTGGTAAATACCGTTTTAAGCTTAGTTCATAAGCTTGTGAAATGCGATTTGCGAGTTGCGAATCGTGTTCTGATTGGTCAATTTGTAACGAAACATTCGAAAGTCGTTACAAATTGACCAATGAGAACAAGTTTCGCAATTCGCAAATCGCATTTCGCAAGCTTATGAACTAAGCTTTAGAATTGGTTCTTCACCTAAAATTGATGTTAGTGGCCACCAAGGTGGTTAAAGACAAGGTGACCCAACTTCAATATGACAGTAAACAGCTGATATTGTGTCCTTTTTTTTAACCAATTTAAAATTTAAAATATAGTTTATACAATTGTTAAAGTCTTTTTAATCCACTATTTACTCACAAATATAAACACAATTAACACGATTTTTAGAAAACAATAAAGAATTTTTTTAAAAAGGATTACATCTATCGGCTGTCAAATAAAAGGTTAGGCCACCTTTTCTTAAAACACCTTGAGTGGCCACCAGTATTTTAATTCTTATTTAAACAATACTTGAAAATATTTTGTAAGCATATTTATTTTTAAATTACTAATAGTACGAGATCCGAATAAGAAGCGACCCATCTGTTTACCAGATAAAAACTGTTTTACATTAAAGATAGTATTTAAACAAAGGTATTGCAACCGGGTTGTTTAAAAAAATATGGTCAAGGCTATATTTGAATTAAAAAAATAAGCTCAATAATTTTAACACCCCTGTATAATGGCAACCCCTATTTTTTAAATATAAATTAAGGCTAGTTAATAAAATATTATACAGGGTGTGTCAAAAATTTAGAGGTTATTTTTTAAATTTAAATATAGGCTTGACCATGGCGACCCTGTGGAAATACCTTTTTTAAAACACTATATTTTTTTTTATCTTTGGACAATCTACGAAGGCTGAAAGCCTAAATACTAACGTACCGTGGGTGTCTTAAGCAAGGTAAGAGGAAGTTCGTTAACACGGGACTTAAAAACTCGAAGATTTGGGGGAAGGAAAGACCTCCGCTGGCAGTAGGTTCCACAGTCTAGAAACTCTAGGGATAAAAGAACGAACAAAGTGAGAAGTTCGGGGCCTGTCCAATTGAACTGTATAGCGATGCATACGCGCGGCACCACGAGTTTCTCTGTTGGGAGCTGCAAAAGGAGGGACTATACTGGATAATTCGTCGGATCAGAAGCCGTAAAAGTATCTATAGAAGAGCGATAGATCTCCCACAGCTCGACGATGGGCAAGAGAAGGAAGTCTTTGAGTAAGTAAAGGATCATTAATAAGACGAACAGCCCTTCTTTGAATGGCAACAAGAATGCTGAGGGTTGTAGGGGATGCCATTCCCCAGACATGAGAACAATATTCCAGAGAGGGTCGAATTTGGGACACATACATAGTATATAAATTAAAAGGAGAAAAATACTTTTTGGCTCGGAAAAGAAATCGTGAAATGTGTTTATGCCAGTTAAGGTTATTCTTAAATGTGAAGCCCACAAGGTTAAATGTGTCCCCGCTCTGCAAAACCTGGCCACTCATAAGCAAAGGATGAGTGTTTGAGTTATATTTAATATAAAATAGGTTTATCAGGTAAACAGATGAGTGCAAGTTGCTTTCTATTCGGATCTTAGAATATAAAATATGACCGACCTTTATGAATTATCCTTTCGTTTTATAGATTGTTCTTGCACTGTAAAATTTAGCAAATTTTCACTTTTATTTATTTAAAAAAAAAAAATAAATAAGTTTTTTAAAAATATATTTTAAAAAGGATTTCTCAAAGCCAGAGTTGGGTCGTATTCGAATCTTGAGTATTCTGAATAGTATTCAGAATACAATTTGCCAGTATATATATATCGAATACATTTGTGTGTTTAGTATTCGGTATTCTGTCTTCGAATACTTTTGAAGTATTCGATGAATACTTTTTCGATCGAGTATTCAAATATCGGCGTTCCAAGTATTCGAATACCGAAATGCGGAAGCAGAATCCAAATACCAAAAGGGAAGGAAAATACGGAAAAAGGATATATAAAAAATATCATGGTGGAAAAAGAAAAACAGCAGCGCAATGCAATAATAATATGAAAATCTTGAGGAGAGAAGGGAAATTAAATGTGATGACCTTTTTTTTGCTCTTCAAATCCTTAAATCTTCGGTTCCGGTTTTTTCTCGTATTCAAATCTTTTTTTTCCAGTATTCGAATACCGATTCCAAGTATTCATGAATATCGAGTATTCGAATACTTTCTTTCCATGTATTCAAATATTCGGTATTTGAATACTTTCTTTTCCAGTATTTGTATTTGTATTCGAATACCGATTTTCACTATTCGACCCAACTCTGCTCAAAGCTAATTCACACGAAAATAAATACAGATAATTACATTAACTAGTTATGGAAGTAAGTAGGAAAAAATTAAAATCGAACATTTTATACCCTTATACAAATATGTACGGCGCCAATAAAAAAAAATAACAAAACCATTTTTTAAAGTTCGACGATACAAAAGAAATACCAAATAATTTGTGGCAATTAAGCTCAATTAAATTTAAATTTGATATGAAGATAGTCAAAACAAAAGGTAGTTTGTTTCATTAAAAAATGTTTAAGTAGTTTAGGCAATTTTTGCTGCGATGAGTCATTCATAAAAATTACTTTATTTATTATGTCCAAAACAACCCTATTTTTTATTTAAAGTAAATTTTAATATGTATTGTTAATAGCTTCTTAAAAGGTTTTTTGAAACTGTCACAGCCAAGCATGGTTTCCATTTAAAAAAAATGCAAGTTTATGTCATCAGTTAAAAACGGAGGACAACATTAAATATATCTACTAACTTTTCTATTTACTTTTTTCCTATTCCAAAAATTAAATAAAGCTACAGGGAAAACATTTTTTAGGAAACAAACGGATTTTTTTAAATCTAATAAGCTATGATTTTTCAGACAAAACGATTTAATCTAAGCCTTAAAACCTACACTTCTTTTTCCATTAACCATTTATGTAGCTGCAGCGATTTTGAAGATCCCTGTACTAAACATCGAAAAAAACTAGCCCTGTATAGGATGAGAGGCACGTCACACAATGACATTTTTGTAACATTCTTTATATTGCACCTCCACTAAACATTGACTACATGTACATCGTTATACTGAATCCGGTTCAACGGATCAAATAAAACTTTCGAAATTGACCAGTCAGAACATGTTCCTAAGTTGTATCCGATCGGTTAAATCAGATTGAGTATAAAGATCTGGCCACACATAATCGCAACGAGCCCGTGGCCGTGCGTTTCCCTGGTAAAATTTAGGGAGATGCGGTGCAAAAGTTTTGTATTTAATTAAGCTGCAGTAATATATAAGTCAATTATACCACGCTTTACATTAAACCTGATAGTAAAATAAACCTTCACAAATAAGGTAATACAGTTTTAAGGTTTGGCCATAAATAACCACACCGAGGCCTGCACCGTAGCACTGCCGTGTCTCGGTTTTAAAATGTATCGCGGTGCGGTTATGTGTGGTCAGACCTTAATAATGTACATACGTACTCATAGAGTTCACCGTGATTTAATCTCGATCCATAAATATAATGTAGATAGATACTCGTGAAACAAGATACCCGTTGTTTTCGTTTTCTGTAGATATTAAGTTGTTGTCGTTGTGGGATCAAAAATCAAAACACTTTAAAATAAAAATGCATTATTGATATAAAATCAAATTAAAACAATAAGAAAGTAAATTAGCCGGAATAACAAACTTAAACATTAAATTGCAAAAAACACCAAGAATTTTTGCATTTTTTCAACAAGTCATAACTTTGTGGATAGATTTTACTCATTTTTTAGCCACGCTTTACGCAGCAACTACAGTCTTTTGTGAAAAAAAACCTAATTTCGAAAATAAGCGGGAGAGCAAGAAAATATCGTTTTTCTTTATTTATAAATCAACAAACTTTCGGGGCCGCGGAGTGAATTGGATTGCTGGGCGAACCCTTTTCTCTTCCATGGCTAGGTAGGGTAAGACCATGGTAAAGTGAATGACTAGAAATTAAAGTGGGTTCATTACGTTTTGCTGACCCAAAATTTGAGCAGTTTCTGAAATTTTATTATAAAATAGGCATTCTAAATAACACATAAAAAAAAACAAAAATTTATGACTGAACATTTAAAAATTTGTGTCCGCAAAACGTAATGAACCCACTTTAATTTCTGGACATTCACTTGACATCGTGTTTTACCATTGTCTTACCCCGCCCAGCCACGGAACAGGAAAAGGTTCGCCCAGCAACCCAATTCAGTCCGCGGTCCCGAAAGTTTGTTGATTCATAAATAAATAAAAAAAATATATTTTCTTGCTCCCCGAAGAGTTTATTTTAGTAACTGCCTCTAGAACAAGTAAGTAATATATATATTTTTTAAATCAAAAAATAAAAAAATAAATAATTACCAATATTAGTTGCAAATCTTTTTAATGCTTACCTTTAAAAGCTTCTATAACACTTTGATTAAAGCCCCATTCCTGTAAAGTACGTTTGTGGGCCATTATAAAACTGCATAACGCTAAAACAAACCACAAACATAGAAAAACGAAATAAAATATTTGGTTTTAAAATAAATTAAGATTTTTACACGCGCCATTTTGGAATCAGTTAAATGGCGTTGGTAAATAATACGCCAAGAAAAACCTATACCTCATCCAAACCACACGAAGCACAAAACTGAAATACCAACAATAACGTTGCGCCTCTTTCGGAAGACTTTTTCCGTTGACGAGCGGTACCGAAGTATATCGATTTTTAACGATTCATATATAGGTAAATGACTTTAGTTGTGATTATTAAAGCGTCCACTTGTAATACCTGAATATCTAATAGTATTAGGAAGGTCTTTTTCTCCCTTTATTAATGGAAACTTTATTTGATGCATTTAATAAACACAAATAATAAACTTAATTACCACAATTAAACCGCAACATAACAGTAAATCTAGTAAGATTTTATTAACACGTAAATGGATTGTAACTAAACCAACTAGTTAGTGTTATGCAGAAATTTATTAACAGTAATACCTTGATTTCAGAAAGACAAATTTATTAGTCCCCGGAAGATCAATTTAATATCATTATTAAGAAAATAGCTATGTTACCTAAAAATAAAAGAATGGTTATTAACGAAGCAACTGAAAGGTAGTTTAATTAACTGTTTTCTTTCAGTGAACTTTTAAAAAGTTTTCGAAGCCTACCTTTCGAGACATCAAAACTCGAGACTGCAACTGAATTTAAAATATTTGTTTAAAGTAAGCCTTAATTTTATTTAATAACCTTATTATAAATATGTTTTAGTTCCTAGACTTGGAGTAAGACATGTCCAAGCCGTACTTCTATTTTTCTACCTGGTGACTACAATGCTTACGCGATCAACGATGTCTTTGGCTGTGGTAGCAATGACTGATAACAAAACTTCAACAAATGTTGATGTACCCGTAAGTATCTTCTAGTAAAGAAAAGTGACCAAATATGGAATATCATTTTGTTTTTTACACATAATTTGCATAAACATTATAAATAAAAAACTTTTTAAACAAAATATTCAGTTTTCTAACAAGTTTATCAGTAAGTTTTTGGGTAAACTGTTTACCACATTTTTGGTAAACTATTTACCATATTTTTAACTTTTGTATTGTAAGTAACTTAATATTAAATACTTCATTATTTAATTTCTTTTAAAGTAATCATAACATTTATCAGAGACATTTTGCACCTCTTAAAATAACAGACGTTTTTTGGCCTCCTTATGGTTATCGTTATTAAACATAACGATTACGGCAGCAGTTTAAGACAGAGATTTTGCAGCCTCTTTTAAGAAATTTATCTTGCGTCTGCGCTTTCGACACATAACCTTATTTTTGCCTGTGGTTCACCGATTTTAAAGTTAACGAAAAATCAGTATTTACTTTTATTCTTCATAAGATATAAATTGATATTTAAATATATGCAAACACTTCTGTTGATTTCGTTTTTTAAAGTAGATGCAAACAATACAGTATAAGCAAAACACAAAAGTAAGGTTAAGTTTGGTAGTAGAATAAAAGCAAGTGTGCCAGATTGTAACATCTAAATTAATTACTGATTTAGAATATCCGTAAAAGTGCAAGTCCGTTTGAATTTCTTAACACTATTCAATTTTTATTACTGCTATAGATTTTTCGCTAATTAGAGCCTTTGTATAAATGATATTTTAATTAATACGGCAAAAAATTTTAACCTTTTAAATAATTGATATTAAAATTTCTACAATGCGGCAACCACGCAGTTTAACAATAACGATAACGATAAGCTCTTCGGTATTTATCCGATAACGGATCATGTTTGCGTTACTGCGCAGTCACAGAATAACGTTAACCACAACGGAATTGCAATATAAGGGGTGCAAAAATTGTGTAAGAGCAGAATAGTTCATTATAATGTATAAAAGTTTTAATTTTCTTAAAATGTTAAATAAACTTTTAAATTTTATTCTGGAGAAAAGCCAAATAATATTTTGTTTAAATTTAATCTCCCAGAAAATAAATAAAGAATAAAAAACTTTTTGTAGTAATTATTAACAACCATAAATTTGTCCTTTATTTTGTAAACATTTTAAGTTACATTAATTAATTTTAATAAAGATTTTTAGGAAAAACTAAAAATTGATAAAGATAGCCAAATATAAAATAGGTACCCAAATATGGAATACTATAAACACCATTAAAAGTTTAACTAATTTAATAAGAAACTTTTTGGAAACTTTGGTATAACATAGAAAACAACAAAAATGTGAAAAAATCACCAGATCAGCGTAGTTATTGTGGCTAGAGCCCACACCAACGCTGTGAGTGTCTTAAGCGAGATTGACAAGGGACTTAAATATGAGGGGAAAAGGAAATACCTTCGCGGGCAACATATTTCACCATCTAGATACACTAGGGATAAAAGAACGAACAAAGTGGGCAGTTCGGGGCCTGTCCAGTTGGACCGTATAGGGATGCATACGTGTGGTACCACGAGTTTTTTCTATTGGGAACCGCCGTACGCCGAACCGACGGTGAACGAGAGAAAGAAACCTCTCTGTAAGTAATGTTCATTTATGAGACGAACAGCCCTTTTTGACTTGATTCTTGTCTTCTGATTCTTTTCTTGCTCTATCTGAAGCTTTTTAAATGATTAAAGAACCCAAATATGGAATAGTCCATATTTGGGTACTATGATCTGTCCATATTTGGATTTTCCGACGACTTTAAACTAATTTTTATATTTTTTTATTTAAGAAAGTAATAAAATCAAATACCGTTAAAATCTACAAGAGAATATCTGAACTATCTTTAAAAGTTATAAAAACAGTATTTCGTGCACTTTTTGTACAAAAATATATTTTTAAAATACCCTAAAAAGTTATGAAAAAGCGATATAACAAAACGTTACTAAAGCGCCGAAAAGGCTTGCACTACTGGCATGTTACCTCTTTTACTCGCGAATTAGCATAAAAAAAACAAATACCTTTAATTGCGTGTGTGAGTTTCCGTTAAAGAGAAATGCCGGTATTCCATATTTGGCCACTTTCCTCTACGTTAATAAACTGCCTTTTACTTGTCTTAAAATAGGGGCAGGCGGGGAAAAATAGATAAAAGCATAAGAAAAACTTGATGATATTTTAATGAATCGGGTCGCTTAGTTTAAAATAGCCCTACCCCACTTTGATCTAAAAATATCTTTTCTGAATACCCTACATTAGTTGATCTCGTCAATTCCCAAACTTTTTGCGTTGTAAATGTTTTGAGGGAGGCAAGTCTTTTTATAACTTTGAAAGTCAAAAATGTAATCCCAGTTGGCCAGTAATGAAATTGACTTCATGATAATAACACTTTTAAAACCTTATTAGGGATTCCTTTTGACGAGTCTATCACGAATATTTATACCCAAGGTTAGTTTATATTTATAAGGTTGCGACATATCCTCAACTTTTAGGCGGTCCCAGGTCGGGGACGCAAGGAAGGGTACTTCACGGAGAAAAGTTGGCAAGACTGGGTAAAATCAAAGCTGATGATCAATCCAGTGGCGTCTAGAATTTGCGCATTTCATTTTGCATTGTTTTGGAAGTGATATTTGTTGAAAGATGTAATTCCAAATGTTTTTTAATTAAAGTAAAAGAATTTACAAACTAATAATAATTAAAAACTGTTGTGTAAACGGTTGTTCTACTAATACAATAAACTGTATATCTCCGGCATTGAACAACATGGCCGAAAAATGGGAGATGTGACGTCATAACACGTCAAAGCAATATGGCCGAATGTCGCGACCTTATATTGACCGACTTTGATTCACACCGAGGTATATGGAATCGGCGCTTTAACCAAGCCTGTCAATGTCAAATGTTTAGGGTGTCGAACTGGGCAAACGCGTCACCTTTGTTGTCGGACAAGTTTACCACAACGTTTTATATGCAATTTTTAAACATTGTGCCGAAAGGAGGGACAGTTACGAACCCCACCCAATCTGGTACCCAAAACATGTCCATGGTTTTTATGGTTTCGTGACAGTAATACTTACGATTTTTTCACAATGTTAAAAAATTGCATGTAAAACATTGTGATAAAATTATCTGAAAAAAAAGTGACGCGTTTCCCCATTCCGACAGCCGAAACATTTGACATTGGCAATCCTCCTTAAAAGGTTTAAAAAGTGTTATTATCATGAGGTTAATTTCATCACTGGCCCAGGGACTATTGTCAGCTATTGCTCCTTTAAGATATTTAAGCTTTTGGCGCGTTAATTTTATGCATTCCATCCTTTTTAACCCTGTATGTTCTGGTACACACACTAGAGCTAAAAATTTAGGTTGGTGCAGCTGCTCCTTTGGCCTTAAGCCTTCATGGATTAAAAAAACAAAAACAAAAATATTTTACGCTAACTAAATCAAACTTCGTCAAATTTGTCAGTAAATCTTGACGGTCGTAAATATGTAATTTACATATCGACAAAAGCTGTTAAAACTTAATTAAGAATTATGATACAATAATGGTTGGGTGTCGACCTCTTCAATTAATAAAAAAAATAGCTAACGCGTTCGAAAAATTACAGACAACAAAGATAAATTAGAACCGAAAAATTGTAAAATATATTTTGTGTTTGTTTAATACAATAAAATTATAGAAATAGGAGAATAACTGGGGCTACCAAAAAAACTTGAAATTATGTCTTCTGCTTGACAAATCGTCGTCAATATCAATAGGTGACGTATCTTACTTTTTAAATTTTACAGAAGACAGTTTTAAGTATTTTTGCAATTTTTTTCTAATTCAAATATGATTTAATTAGTCAATTATTATTTTTATACATATAGCTCTAGAGCTATCAAGAATTGATTTATGCCACCTCGTGACATTTTTGTGAACCAATCTTTGGAGAATTGAGTTAAAGAGACTACCTAACCACATAACACTAACTACGAGCTTTAAGGCTTTAATCATAAAATTGACTGTATCATTTCGATTAGTATCATACCGGCATGGAAATCAAACCGCCGCCGCCGTCCTTAGAAAATATGTGCGTTTAATCCCCTCTACCAATCTACTATGTACTTCTCCCGAAATTCACCGCTGCAACGAGCGCGCTGATTTAAGGAGTAAGAGATCAGGGGCTGCTCCGGCCAACCCCTTCCGCCTTTCGTCGGACGACGACACGAACAACGCACACCCCAGCACGAATATAGTCGTAGGTGTTATGTGCTTACCTAACCGATTTTGAACAGCTAGGGTCCGTTGCACACTAAGGCTATAAATTTTATGTGCAGGGCCGTATTATCCATTAGGCTGACTAGGCTACAACCTAGGGCGCCATGAAAAAATAGGCTCCAGACAGGGGAATAATAGGCGCTAGACAGGGAGTTTTTGAAAAAGTTGAAAGGACCTTTTTTTTGCTCTTTTATTTTATTTTTTTGTGGAAAATAGGCGCTCTGGGAGTTCAAGCCTAGGGCGCCTCAAGCAGTTAATACGGTCCTGGTTATGTGGTTCAAAATCACCTAGAAATCGTAATTTTTTTGGAATATAAAAATTCTCAAAGTGGGACATTTTTTTCATACTGAAAAATTGTTCGAGGCTTAATTTCTTAAATGTGACTTTAACAACTTCCACATAACCAAATGACCCAGGAAAACGTAATTCAGTGTTCAAAAGATTATTTTGATCAACAGTATTGAATGGTTTAACCCACAATCAAAAGACATAATTTGTAAATACACTTTCCAAGAAATTAACGCACCATCCCAGTTTTTTCCATAAGCTTCGATACAAACTCTTTTAATAATTTTGTTATCAAAACAATTAAAAAAGATAATGTTAGGGAAGGGTGAAGCTATATCTTTAGAGTAACCATTTTTATTTATTGTTAACAATACATCCTACAGGGCGATTAAAAGTTTTTGACAAAACTACATTTTTATACGCTCTGTATGATGTTCTGTTAAAAAAAATTATAATCAAATTTGTAATGATAAAACATCAGAAATAAGTAAGGGTATAAATTATTCGCAAATAAAATTACTGCTCTTCCACACCTCATCAAACAGAGCGAATAAAAATAATTAATTTTTCCAAAAACTTTTAATCACCCTGTAGAATGTATTGTTAACAGTAAATAACAACGGTTACGCCAAAGTTATTGCTTCACCATTCCTTAACATTATATTTTTTAAATTGTCTTGATAACTTAATTATTAAAAGAGTTATGGCCATTTAAAGGAAAGCATGGAAAATATCCCGCTGGTGCGTTAATTTCTTGAAGAAGTGTAGTTATTATTTTAACAAGCTATTTACAAATTATATCTTTTGATTGTGGATTAAAGCATTCAATATTGTTGATTGAAATGATATCTCTATCGTTTAAACACTGAATTTCGTTTTCAAGGGTCATTTGGTAATATGAAAATTGTTAAAGTAACATTTAAAAAATTAAGCCTGGTACCATTCTTCAGTATGACAAAACGAATGTTTCACTTTGAAAATTTTTAAATTTCTATGAAAATTACGATTTCTAGGTGGTTTTGAACCTGGAGGCTTCAGTGTGCGTTGGGAAGATAGTTGGAAGACTTTTCGATGAGGTATCACTTGACCTCCCTTCCCTGTGTTAGTGAGGGGTGGGGTAGCCCCGAGAAAGTGAATTTTGACACAGGGGTGTGCATTAGCGTAGCGAGGGCGGGCTCACCAAGGACCCCCTGTGAAGATCCCCTCGTTTGGACGTGAGGACCTTTTTTTTTTGGTTGTCAAGTGTTTTGCTACAAGAAAAAATACAGAAAGGGGGCCCTGATCTTACGAAAGTATAGCTCCTTTTTTAGTCATCCACTTTTTTCGATACAACAAAAATCTTTTTCCTCACATGGTATGGGCCCCGACTTCCCATTTAAACTTTTTGACTTTTGTGTTGGTGAGGGGAAGGGGTAGCCCCAAGCAAATGAATTAGGCAGGGGTGTGTAACCCTAAAAAAGAAAGATTTTAAAAAATATAAAAACCATTTATTATTATTTTTTTTAAGTGATAAAATCGACTAAGCTTAATTTTCCTATTTTTTAAGATATGCCACTAATATTGACGATGAAATATCATTCAAGACTGCCTATCAAAAGTGCTCTGCTAGAATTTAAGGCTTATTATTTGCAAGAAACGCGAAAGTTCCTTTATTTTCTTTTTACATTTTAGACATATACCTGGACCAACACAAATATTATTTTGTCATCATTCTACTGGACCTATATAGTTTTTCAGTCATTTTCGGCGTATTTTTTAAATTGTTTGGACTTAAACGAATCCTTTTTGGGACCATGTTTGTTAACAGTATTATCTTCGCTTTAATACCTTTATCGGCAGCCTGGTTTGGATCTATTGGAGTAATGGGATGTAGGTAAGTATTAAAGGCATTTAAAAGTAAACAAAAGGTTGCACAAGATAATTTAAATTATCTATCAATGAAATTCCAATTTTATGACTTGTGGTCCATGATCCCCGTATTATTTTCAACTGTAATTTTGAATCCCCAGCAAACACTATTTGCCGGCAATATACCTTTTTCATATTGGCATTGATGGTAAAGCATTGGCAACTGGTGGCAATATTATGCCAACATCTAATACGCATTAAAAAGTTAACCCTAAATAAACACTCCATTGCCAATAAATTTTACATTCAGGCGAATTGCCGGCAAGCATACAAAAATGGCGGCATACCAATCCTGATTAAATAAAGCATGCCTTTTTGTTGCAGGCAAATAAATATTGGATTTTTAAGGCAAACCTTCAACGCATATTTATACTTTTTAAACCATATTATTAACATTGGTATTTAACTAACATTCGGGCAATGTTTTGATCTGTTTTATTTATAATGGCGGCTAAACAACATTATTTTATGTTTTTTTACATAATTTAAAGGAAATGGCCGTTTCCTAACATTTTATTGATACAAATCATGCAAATAAAAAATTAAGTCAAAGAAAATGGTAATTATGTATTTTTGAAAGAGTAAAAATAAAATGATGGTAAAATTAGCTAGGTTAATTTCGACGATTTCGACCGAAGGTGATTAATTCAACTAATAACGGTCAATTGCCACACCAAAGAGTGTTGGCAATGCCAGTAAATTAAATTTACAACGCCGGCAAAAAATGTTATATGGGTCGCGATTGAGATATTCTAAAAATTCATAATCATTAAAGTATATTTAATAAAGCGTTTAGCAATTGTTGATGTAGAGATGTGAATTATGCTAAACCATTTAGCATTGTATTTAGGACTAAATTTCGTTTTTGTTAAATATAATAATTTGTCTCCAATTCTTGAAACTCGTAGTTTGTTTATGTATTTTTTAAAATTTTGTAAATCAAAACAAAAAATGTATGATCTGCCGCTTCTTAAAACTTATCGCCCTAACCTCCAGTCCACTCAGCCTTCCAGTCAGTGGCGCAACTAGCTTCTGTTTTTATGGGGGGCTTAAGCCTAGCTAGGCTACTAGATGTACCTGTAATGCAACGACAGCCCGATCTAGATTTTACAACGTCCTGCAACCGTACCACGTCGCGAATATATATGGACGTCGAAACGAACGCCGTCGCGAACCAGATAAGTGTTGCAGCTCGAGGTTTGCCCCGATCCACAGCTTGTCGGTAAATTAACATCAAAAGACTGGTTCGCGACAACGCGACGTCGCAACCACGTACTCTGCATCGAACGAACCTCGTACTGCGATCCATATTGTGAATTGGGCGAACCTCGAGCTGCAGTACTTATAAGGTTCGCGACGGCGTTCGTTCCGACGTCCAGATATGTTCGCGACGTGGTACGGTTGCAGGTCGTGCTTTGAACCTGGACGCATCTTAAAAGCAAACCTAAAATTTGAATAAATCTGTAAAATGTGAAAACAATAGTCTTTTATTTTCGGTGTAAAATATTAAATCTAATAATAATAATAAAAATCACACAGTTGTAAATAAGTGTTGTTAGCATTTAAATAACGTATAACTAAATGCACAATCATAAAACATCAATAAAATTTAAATAGGTGATTTAATCTTATCTGTGGTCTACAGATTAAGTATTAAATAAAAATATATTTATTAAAAAAGTAAAAGGATATAGGTAACAATTAGTACTTGGTTTTCTTTGAAAATTTGAATAATAAAATAATTAAACAATTAGTCTCTTGGCCAGCAATGAAATTTACTTTATGATAATAACACTTTTAAAACCTTTTAGGGGAGTTCCTTTTCACGAGTCCACCACAAACATTCATACCGCCATACAGGTTGAGCTAAATAACATAACACATAGGCAATGTGAGAAAAAGAGACAATCTAACTAAATCCCGGCATGTAAACATGCGTGACTAATACTGCTTGTTTTGTAATTCTATTACTCGCCGATTTAACAAAACTGCTTGCTTAAGCAGTATATGGAAGCGGCGCTTTAACCCAGCCTGCCAATGTAAAATATTTTGGATGTCGGACTGGGCAAACACTTCCTTGTTTTTTGGATAAGTTTACCACAATGTTTTACATGCAATTTTTAAACATTGTGCCGAAAATCGTAAGAGTTACAGTTACGAAACCCGCCCAATCCAATACCCAAAACACGCCGCAAATTGAACCCAGCCCACGCACAGCACATACTTAGCCGACGCCCAACCCATCCTTCCCACGTCCACGTTTTTAATCAGTTTACCGCATATTGGACCCAATACTGACCCACGTTAGTACTTCGCAACATGTCGTCGCTTGGTAAAATCCTTCTGGATCAGTCCGGATTTACGCTTCGGCGGTCCATAGGCAGTAAAAAATCTTCACTTCAAAACGACGACTTTTCTCCAAACATTTTCATATACAGCCCCCAAAAAATTTGAAGACCAAAAAAAAGGTCTTCACTTCAATTTAACGATCAACTTTCTTAAAATATTTTTTCCATTTAATTTCTTTTTCTTTTTTTTTTGTGGTGTGGTGGCACCTTATAGGCAACTGCCTATGTTGCCTATGCTTAAATCCGGCACTGTTCTGGATATTTGATTCTCTAACTGTATCCTGTATGTAATCTGGATGACTTAAATCATACAAAACGGAATTTTTTCGCAAAAGTTGGATTAAGCGTTCGGGATCAACCATATTTCAGATTTTTAAAAATGTATTATCTTTGGACAAACCACGAAGGCTAAAAGCCTAAATACTAACGTACCGTGGGTGTCTTAAGCGAGGTAAGAGGGAGTTTGTTGACATGGGACTTAAACACTTGAAGATTTGGGGGGAAGGAAAGACCTCCGCGGGCAGCAGGTTCCACAATCTAGAAACTCTAGGGATAAAAGAACAAAGAAAGTGAGAAGTTCGGGGCCTGTCCAGTTGGACCGTATAGGGATACATACGCGCGGAACCACGAGTTTCTCTGTTGGGAACCGTGAGTGGAGGAACTATACAGGACAATTCTTCAGAGCAGAAGCCATGGAAGTACCTATAAAAAAGCGATAAATCACCCACAGCCCGACGATGGGCAAAAAAGGGAAGCCTTTCTGTAAGTGAAGGATCATTAATGAGACGAATAGCTCTTCTTTGAATAAAATCAAGAATGCTTAGGGTTGTAGGGGACGCTATGCCCCAGATATGAGAACAATATTCCAAGGGAGGTCGGATTTGGGACACATATAAAGTGTATAAATTAGAAGCGGAAAAATACTTTTTGGCTCGAAAGAGAAATCCAAGCTTTTTGAAGCTGCTGTGGCTATAGATACAATGTGTTTATGCCAGTTAAGGTTACTTTCAAATGTGACGCCCACAAGATTGAAGGTGTCTTTGCTCTGTAAAACTTTGCCGCTCATAAGTAGAGGATGAGTATTTGATGACTCTTTTCGCGACAAGGAACATGATTGTGTTTTGCTCCATAAGACCCACGAAATCTGTGCGGCGAACACAAATCTATCCACGCGTAGAATCTGCTACCTCTGGGCTGGGTCCAATATGCGCCACTCCATTTAAAAGCATGTGTTACAAAGGTATGCACGCGTGGGCTGCGCGTGTGCTGTTCGTGGGCTGGGTTCAATTTGCGGCGGGGCCTTATGGTTTTGTGACTGTAACACTAACGATTTTTGGCACAATGTTTAAAAATTGCATGTAAAACTTTTGGTAAACTTATACGAAAAAAATAGTGACGCGTTTGCCCGGTCTGACATCCGAAACATTTGAAATTGACAGACTGGGTTAACGCGCAGCTTCCATATATGGCGGTATGTATATTCGTGGTAGACTCGTCAAAAGGAACCCCTCTAAAAAGGTTTTAAAATAGTTCTTATCATAAAGTAAATTTAATTACTGGCCTGGGACTAATTCAAACTGTTTATGTTTTTAAGTTCGATTTTTATAGAATACATGCAGATTTAGTTTTCTCTTTTTTTGTTAATTAAGACAATCATCATTTTTTAGAATGCTTCAAGGTCTCTTACAAGGATTTACTTATCCAGCGTGCCATACTGCTTTGGGACAGTGGGCCCCCGTTAAAGAAAGGTCTAAAATGAGTGTTCTAATTTATACAGGTAAACCTAAGGTTATAGAAAACGTTTAAAATTAACCTTCTGTACATTTACAGAAAATGTACAGTGTGGGCCAAATTAAACTTGCACACTCTTTAACTAATAATAACTTTTTAGCTGTTGCGCCAATCTTTTCATTTTTGAGGGGTTAATGGGTAGGTATGTTTTGTCTAGTTTTGCCAATTTTGGTCAAATAGATTTAGACAGGGCTGGACTTACGGGACTTTTTTCAAAATGATGCATTAAACTTCGTTGCAAAAAAATAATTTTGTCTACAATTACGCGAATACGTTTATTTTTAAATAATTTACTGTTAAGTTTGGTCAGCATCCAACTCAGTAACTATGGTAACGATTAGTATTCCTTAATGGTAACCTCCCATTTTTAATTTTTAAATGACACTAAAAAAGTGTTTTTTAAAAATCGATTGAAAGGATTATTCGAAATAAAATAGTGGTAGATAGAACAACAAGAGTTCGACAATCAAAGTCCCATAAGATTAACATAGGGCCAAAATCCTGCATTTTTGGTGCCATTTTAGGGCGTAGTCACCTGTCACTTGTCATATCTGTCACCTGTCACTTGTCAACTTCTCTCTGACGTCACACATTATATCTAGCAACTAGCCTCTGTTTTTTTATAGAGTATATTTGCCGAAAAACACTAATATACTTTAAATGTTCAATAATTTTAGGGGGCTAATGGCTCCCCTAGCCCCCACCCTAAGGCCCGCCGCAAATTGAACCCAGCCCACGCATAGCACATGCGTAGCCCACGCTCAACCCATCCTTTCCACGTCCACGTTTTTGATCAGTTTACCGCATATTGGACCCAATTCGGGATCAACCATATTTCAGATTTTTAAAACAAACCCATGATGCACAAGACCCACGAAATCTGTGCGGCGAACACAAACCTATCCAAGCGTGGCAGTAACCATGGTAACGATTAGTATTCCTTGATGGTAACCTCACATTTTTAATTTTTAAAGGACACTAAAAAAAGTGTTTTTAAAAATCGAGAGAAATGCATGCTTTATGGAAAGGATAATTTATAAAAAAATATTACAATGCTTAAATTCTCAAATTGTTGACAGATTTGCTTTTTACTGAATTATTACCCATAGTTTGTCTACATAAAAAACATATTAGATTAATTGTAGCTAAATCAGATTTTTTTTGCAACGATGTAGTATTTTGAAAAAGTCCCGTAAGTCCAGTCCTGTCAAAATCTATTTGACCAAAATTGGCAAACCTAGAGAAAACATATCTACCTATTAGCCCTCCAAAAATTAAAGATTGAAAGTTATTATTAGTTAAAAAGTGTGTAAGTTTAATTTGGCCCACCCTGGATACCTTTTTAAATAACATACCGTAATAAGATCTTATTACAAAACATAACGGGTTCACAGGTGGTTCCTCCTTATAACTTTTTTACCTTTTAAGATAGAAAAAATTAAATTTGGGTTAATAATTGATCTATTTAATTTTTTCCTATAACTGCTTGTTTCAAATTTTAAATGGCACCACAGGTATATTTTATCTTATTTCGATAGAATATGATTCTGAATACTATGACACCTCACATGTCTTTTTGGACATTTCGGCTGTAAAAAATTTGTTTTTAAAAACTTCTCCATTTGTAACTATACAAAACAAATAAATAAAATAGACTATAAATAAAAACAAATAATATTCCAGTTTTAGGTTAAAAAGAATACAAGTATTTTATGTTGACCAATAACACTTCTTCACATAGGCGCGTTAAGGTTTAGCAGTAATAAAATAAGGTTTTTCCCTTAATACTGCTAGCACTATTTGCCTATTCCAATAATTCCCTAATATCGATTTATGACAATATTATTAATTTATTATGTGTTCGGTAGAAAAAGTCTTACTCGAAATAACGCCTGTGTGGTACCCAATTATTCGAAATAAAATACTCATTATATCAAAATTAGGTCAAAATTCATTTATCGTGAAATATAAAAAGGTTTTATGGGGGAACCACTAGTGAGAACAAACACCCGGTATAGATTCGTAATTTTCAGGTGGAAATACGGGGGTAATGTTGGCAATGTTAATCACAGGCTACGTATCCTCAACTCGATATGGATGGACACTAGTTTTCTACCTTTTTGGGATATGTGGCATTTTATGGTGTGCCTTTTGGTTATTTTTGGGGTTTGATAATCCCGCAACACATCCTAGAATCGGAGAAGCTGAAAGAATATATATAATGGAGTCCCTGGATCATCAAGAAGAAGACCAAATGGTAAAATTACTATTGATAGAATAACTTTTTTACTTATTAATCATTGATGTTCTATAGTCTATGGACGACTAGGCTCGATAGCATACCACCGTTCATCTTACACAAATAAATATTCTCCCGAACGTGCAACCATTTTTTATTCGCCACTTTCCAATTTATTATGACACGATTATCTTTTCGGAGAGCTAAGAAGCTACACGTGTTCGACCTACCCCTAAGAAAATATCTAAAACTATATAATAAGAAATATACAGGGTGTTCCATATGTTTAATTCATATCTCAAATATTATAAAATTTTCAAAAAATGCAGCTACACCACTTGATTCTACGTAAAAATATCTACTAATATCAGTTTTTACTTTAGTTGTAAGTTACAAGACAACTGAAATACGAAGCAGGTCCACAAATGAAAAAAAAAAAATTCGCCCTGTATGTAAAAGCGTAAGAAAGCCATAAAAATATTTTAGTGTCATCTTCGTTCATCAAAATAGTAACAGTTCGCGAAAACCGCAAGTCAGTATCTCTAATAATAAACAAGATACCCTGCAATCCGGACACCCTGTACTGTCCAAAGATAAAAAATGGTCAATTTTACTTTACAAAATCATGGTGAGCTACTTCAAAGAAAACATTAAAACAATCATAATAATAAAAACAATATTTGAAACATATTTCGCTTTTAGGATGCAAGAAAGTTGCCAATTAAAGCCATACTGACATCCCTACCTTTCTGGGCATTGGTAGTAGCCAACGTCGGAACCACTTGGTGCCTTACTATAACAGATCTGGAAGTACCATCATATTTACACAGCGTCTTAGGATTTAACATCAGTACAGTAAGGAAAAAATAATAGGCAAAAAATGTATATCCAAATGTGTGTAGGAGATAATAACTTTTAAATTAATCAATTTTTTCTAGAATGGTCTAGTATCAGCCTGTCCTCAGATAACTCAGGTGGTGCTGTCTATGATTTTTGCACCGATTAGTGATTATATTGTGCATAAAAATATTGTTTCTTTAATGAACTGTAGAAGAATATTTCAGTTTTTTGGTAAGTTTTAAATAAATAATATTAAATACGGTCAAGGAAAATAAACTTTTAGAAGGAGCGCTCGATCTCATCTAAGCCTATGTTCGATAAATTTTGTGACGTAACCTTTTTCCGTAATTCTTTGTTTACAATCGTACTGGAAGCTTTTTTCGAGGTTTTGGTGTTATTTTTTTGGTTTTTAGTCATTGGACGTTTATATATGTTTAGTTTTTACTGTTTATAGTTAAATTGAGTAGTTATTTGTACTGCAGTTACAGAGAATTTTAAAACCTGTAAACAGGGGTCACTGACCTTTGGATATTTTTTTAAAGGGAATTTACGTTTAAATCGTTATTAAGGGTAAGATACTATTTTTGTACGTTTTTTTAGTGATTTTAGTTTATGGTATGCAAGTATTGGTTTAAGTATTATGGCAAAAAGGTGACGTCACAAACATAACCTATATTTTCGGACAAATATAACAAATTGAGCACTCCTTATTAAAAAGTTTATCCCCTTGAAATACGGTCATTAGTTGGTGCCCGGTCAATTACTGCTGTGTTTATCCTATATTACTTTTTATCACGTTTTTTTCAGGTTCTATATTACCAGCTTTAGCTCTATTTTGGCTCGCCTTTATAACTAAATCTCAGCAGACATTAGCAATAATACTTCTAAACATAATCATCGGCTCAAACTCACTGTTACTCTGTGCCTCCTATATCAACCACGTGGATCTGTCACCAAAATATGCCGGTGTCATGTTGGGAATCGAAAATACCTTGTCACAATGTGTTGGTATGACTGGTCCAGTTTTTGTACAGCTTGTAGTAACTGATATGGTAAGCATTGGCGAATACACAACTTATGTCACTCATTTAGATCGTCATTCTTTTTGCGGCGAACCCACAGCCAAGCATAATTTTAGTATTAAACTTGGCTCACCTTTTTCACATTTATGGTTTTGGTGGGATTTTTTCTTCTTTGTCTAATGTTTTTGCAATTCCATTTTTTACCGAGCAGTATCAGCATTTTTTATAAAAGCCTTTCGTTAACCACCGCGATCGACGGAGAAACAATACAAATGGTCATCAGCCATCGACATTTTTATCTTAAACTTTTTACTTTTTAATCGTCTGAAGCGTGCATCTATGCATATAAACCCATAAGGTCAATTTAAAAAGCGGCCGACTTAATTAGCTCGATTCTGTATTAAGAGAGATATCACATGGCAAAATATTTGCAGTTGCTTTTAAGGATGTTTGTTTTAGCTTTAAAAAATAAATTATGTACGTGATTGATTAACTGACTTTATGGACGTCAGCGCCAAGTGTAATTACTATTTATTATTATTGTATTAGAACATATTGAAGATTTTGTTTTAATTCACATTCTTTTCTTGTGTATTTAGGTGTTTATGTAAAAATGTAAAAAAATTATAATTATAAAAGAATTTTTTTTTGCATTAATGCTTTAAATTTTGAGTCATTTTCTAGAAACCTGCGGCAACTCCGATTTTGACGAATTTTGGTATACAGGGCTTTGGGGCGCTGATCACGAATCTGAAAAATTTTGGCGAAAACGTTCCGTTCTCCAGATATCCATCATCAAAGATGATATTTAAACTAATAATCCTATTTTCACTATATTATCCCTTCTTTTGCAATTTAATGCTAAAGTGTACACAATATTTAATTTTAACCTTTTAAAACCCAGTTATTCTACGTATTTTACATTATTTTTGCATTAAATTGCATAGCTTTACTTTAAATCATTTCAATCCCACTCTGCCATGAAGAACTATGTGTATGTATGGTAACGCCATTATTAAAGTAGAACTATGCAATTTATTGCAAAAATAATGTAAAAACGTAGAAAAACGGGGTTTTAAAAAATAAAAATTAAATATTGTGTCCCACTTTAGCTTTAAATCAAGAATTGTATACAAAAAGAAGGAGGAATATAGTGAAATTAGGATTAGTTTAAATTTTAAGTCTGATGATAACTATCTCGAGAACGAAACGTTTTCGCCAAAAAATTATTTCAGGTTCGTGATCAGCGCCCCACAAAACCCCCGTATACCAAATTTAATCAAAATCGGAGTTGCCTTAAGTTTCTAGAAAATTTCCAAATTTTGACATAAAATTTAGGTTTTTACAACTTTGCTTATACAATTTTGTTCTATTTTTAAAAATGCTACTACTTTACTTTTTGGCATTTTTCATAATTTTAGTTAACTCACCCTTTTTATTTCCAATCGGAGTAAAATTTAAGATATACATATTAGTTTTGGATCATGTGACCAGTTTTCCCAAATGCCGATTCAAAATTCGAAAATTTTTGGTCCATTTGTCCTTTTTTAACACCTATCCTGGAACACATTGTATATACTCTCTGATAATAGAGACATTTTGCACCTCTTAAAATAACAAACGTTTTTTGGCCTCCTTATGGTTATCGTTATTAAACATAACGATTACGGCAGCAGTTTTAGACAGAGATTTTGCAGCCTCTTTTAAGAAATTTATCTTGCGTCTGCGCTTTTGACACATAACCCTATTTTTACCTGTGGTTCACCGATTTTAAAGTTTGCGAAAAATCAGTACTTACTTTTATTCTCCATAAGTTATATATTGATATTTAAATATATGCAAATAGTTCTCTTGATTTTGTTTTTAAAGTAGATGTAAACAATACAGTATAAGCAAAACACAAAAAGTAAGGTTAGGTTTGGTAGTAGAATAAAAGCAATTGTGCCAGATTGTAACATGTAAATTAATTACTGATTTAAAACATCCTTAAAAATGCAGGTCCGTTTTAATTTCTTTACACTATTTTATTTTTCTTACTGTTATATATTTTTCGCTAATTAGAGCCTATGTATCAATGATATTTTGTTTTTAAAGTAGATGTAAACAATACAGTATAAGCAAAACACAAAAAGTAAGGTTAGGTTTGGTAGTAGAATAAAAAGCAATTGTGCCAGATTGTAACATGTAAATTAATTACTGATTTAAAACATCCTTAAAAATGCAGGTCCGTTTTAATTTCTTTACACTATTTTATTTTTCTTACTGTTATATATTTTTCGCTAATTAGAGCCTATGTATCAATGATATTTTAATTAATACGGCAATAAAATGTCAATCTTCTTAAATAATTGATATTAAAAATTCTACAATCCGGCAACCACGCAGTTTAACAATAACAATAACGTTAAGCTCTTCGGTATTCATCCGTAATTAAAGGAGTCCGGTATGGTCAATAACGATAACGGATCATGTTTGCGTTACTGCGCAGACTCGGAATAACGTTAAGCACAACGGAATTGCAAAATAAGAGGTGCAAAATATCTCTAATAAAGCATAAAATAAGATCTTCTTCAAATTTTCTTCATGTATTTTTATTTTTACTATTATTGCTTATTTATTTTAGAGTAATATTTACCTCTGGAGATATGTTTTCTTGCCTCTGTCAATCTCAACGATATTGACAGGCCTATTTTTCATTATCTTCGGATCAGCGGATGTACAGTGGTGGAATTCATGGAAAAGCACATCAGACGAAAATGTTCATGACCCATTAAATGAAAAAATATAACAAATAAAGCATGAAAAAACTTGTAATGCATTTTGATTACATCGTAGCTGCTGGTTTATTCCTTAAATTTTTCTCTAAAGGAAAAACATACATCAATTTTAGGCAAAGAACCAATTCTAAAACGGTATTTACCAATCGGTTATATTGACGTTTAAACAATGTATTATACGTCAAAGTTGTCACCAATTATTACAGCGGTTATAATTGGTTGAACGCCTAAAATTGATAATATTAGGTTTGTTCCAGCAGAATGTTGGAAACATGTTAGCAACAATCGTAAAACGCAGAAATTGTTACAAAAATCAGTCAGAAATGTTGGCAACAGTTTTCTGCTGGAACGAAAAATAAACAAGGCGTGCATACTGTTTATACGTCAATACAAGAAAGGTTATGTTAAAATTGTCAGTAATGTTTGAAAAAGTTTGCAAACTTTTCAAACAGTTTCCAACATGTTTCGAACATCTTAAAACTACTGCTGGAACAACAAACAATTGTATAATGTTACAAACATGGCACTGCTGGAACGACAAATTTGACGTGCGCAGAATCCGAACGGTTGCAAACATTTCTGACAGCCTGCTGGAACAAACCTATATTAAGTGAGTTCGTTTATTACTAATCTGTTACCTCGAAACGC
The DNA here is from genome assembly GCA_014170235.1 of Listronotus bonariensis. NCBI lineage: Eukaryota > Metazoa > Arthropoda > Insecta > Coleoptera > Curculionidae > Listronotus > Listronotus bonariensis. Next base: position 199,328 of record JACEGR010000340.1, on the reverse strand, counting down.
CCAACTGTCAAATTTTCCGTTCGTTTAGTACATCTGTAAGCTTGACTAGATCTGCTCTGTGTTCGATAATTGAAGATCTGAATGCTCGGAGCTAGCTCGGATCGCCTCAAGTCAAATCGCCGAGCGGACAGATCTAAAATTTTTATGTCAAAAATAGAAAACGCAAAATCAGGTACATTTATAGGTTGGCAAACGAGAAATTTCAAAATATTGTCATATTTTCAAAAAAGACATGGAATCAGAAGATTTAGTTGGTTGTTTACTGTATTCTTGTAAAATTTGCGAATTTGTTTGCATTAATCCCGAAGATATGACAGATCACGTAAATGGCCATTCATTCGCAAGTAGGTCGAACTATCAAATGTTTTAGAACGCGTTCGGTAACTGCTATCAGCTCTGTTAGCTCCAAAGAGACGTGACCTTTTCTCTGCATCTGCTCGCTCTGCTAGCAATTTCTTAAACGAACTCACTTATTGTAGAGAGATATGTTTTAACACGATTTTTAATCAAATACCAAAGATTAAATAATCAAGTTAATAATTTTTCTAAAAATCCTTTTAGGATTACTTGGGTTTTAAAGACAAAAAAAAGGTAATTTTCTAGAAAATTGCAGCAACTCTGATTTTAATGAAATTTTGTTTACGAGGGTTTTTTGATGCTTTTCGATCTCGAGATATCCATCATCAAAGGTGAAATTTATACTAAGTAATCTTATTTTCACTATATTCCCCTTCTTTATACACAAAATTCTTGATTGAAAGTAAAAGTGGCGCATAAAATTTGATTTTTACCTTTTAAAACCCTGTTTTTCTACGTATTTACGTTATTTTCACATTTAATTGCATAGCTTCATTTTTGATCGTTTTCAGTCACAGCAGGCTATGACGTGACTGTGTATACAGTGTGCCCACGGATGGACTTAACTATAACTGTAATTTTTTTAACATTTCGAAAAAGTTATTCCTCATAAAAAATGTTGTTTCGTCTGAAATGCTAAAAGCTATAATAAATATTGCCCTATGATATACAGTGTACTTGAAAATCGCGACAATATTATTTTGAAAAAGAAAAAAACTAAAAAATATATTTTTGAAACTGCTTAATTAAAAAGAATAAAAAAGTGATTAAAAAGTCTTAGACATTTTTTTCTTATTGCTTATCATTACATGGAAAAATTAGGTGTAGACTAAAATAACTGTTTTTTTTTAATATAAATAAGTGATTTTACTTTTTATATGCATACAAAGTTTAAGTTTATGTAAGTAGTAGCACAAAAGTAACGATTTATTTAAGAAACGTTATGTTTTATGACTTTTTACGCTATTTAAATGAGTAGTTAAAAAAATATTTATAACCGATTTTTTTTATTTCCCAAAATCACATTTTCGTAATTTTGAATCTAAAGGGTGATTCTTTCTTTTTATTCTAAAAAACATTTTTTTGTCATTTAATTGAAAATAAATAGATAGTTTTTGTAACATTAAACTTAATTTTTCAAGAAACTATAACCAATTGAAAAAACAATATTATAAACTTTTGAATAATTTTTTACGGTTTAAAAATATGTTTTCCTGTTTTTTTTTATTTTTTAATGTAATATTTTGCGAATATGAACCACCCTGTATATCTTACGGCGAATTTTATTATAGCTTTTGGCATTTCAGACGAAGCAAAATTTTTTATGAAAAATGGTTTTTTTTAACTATTAAAAATATTTTTTTACAGATATAGTTAAGTCCATCCGTGGACAAACTGTTTATGTGGTTGCAGCATTTTAAAAGTGATTTTTCCTCGAAACTTTCGCAATTTAATTGTTAAAAGGTGTAAAATACATGGAAAAACGGGGTTTTAATAGGTGAAAATCAAATAGTGTATGTCACTTTAGCTTTATATCAAGAATTGTGTGCAAAAAGACGGAGAAAATAGTGAAAATAGGATTAGTTTAAATTTCAACCTTGACGATGGATATCTCGAAAACGAAACATTTCTGATGATCAGCGCCCCAGACAAAACCCCGTATACCAAATTTTGTTAAAATCGGAGTTGCGGCAAGTTTCTAGAAAATTACCAAATATTTTTTTGGTAATTTTCTAGAAACTAGCGGCAACTCCGATTTTGACAAAATTTGTATACGGGGTTTGGGGCGCTGATCACGAATCTGAAAGAATTATTTGGCGGAAACGTTTCGTTCTCGAGATATCCATCATCAAAGTTGGTATTTGAACTAACCTTATTTTTACTGTATTCCCTTCTTTTGCAGAAAATTCTTGATTTAAAGCTAAATATTTGATTTTCACCTTTTAAAACCCTGTTTTTTTACGTATTTTACATTATTTTTGCATTAAATTGCATAGCTATACTTTGAATCATTTTAATCCCAGTGTGCCATGAAGCTCTATGTGTATGTATGGTTGCCGCATTATCAAAGAAAAGCCACGCAATGTATTGCAAAAATAATGTAAAAACCGTAGAAAAACGGGGTTTTAAAAGGTGAAAATCAAATATTGTGTGACACTTTATCTTTTAATCAAGAATTGTGTGCAAAAAGAAGGGGATATAGTGAAAATAGGCTTAGTTCAAATTTGAACTTTGATGATGGATATCTCGAGAACAAAACGTTTCCGCCAAATAATTCTTTCAGATTCGTGATCAGCGTCCCAAAAACCCCGTACCTATACCAAATTTCGTCAAAATCGGAGTTGCCGCCGGTTTCTAGAAAATTACCTTTTTTCTAAAGGAATGAATTAAAAAATTGTTTAAACTTTTTAGCATATTAAAGATAAACGCAACGATAAACGTGATGAAAATTTTGTAAAATTTTTGTTCCTGTAGTACAGTGTTTGTTATTTTTGACAAGAAAATTATTCTAACATGTACTTACCTAGATCGGAATGAGCCATTGGGTTAATATATAGAATTCGTAAAAAGGAGCACCCCAAAAATTGATTTGTACCTACATATTTTTTAAACAAAATTTTGGAAGCTTACAAAAATCTTGCAATAATATCCCACATTTACTTTTTCAAAAACAAAAACAAAATGTGTATTGTGGATTGCCTATCACTCGCCAAAATTTTCAATTGCCTAAGAATGGGCATAGTTACCGATATTTGAAAAATATCGTTAATGTATTTTACCTGCCCATGGATGGAAAAGTAAATCGCCTAGCAAAAGTAATATTTATGACTACTACTTTAAACTTCTTTCTCGTCTCCTTATTTGCACGCATTGGCAAAAATCCGCATTGAACGTTTGAAAGTGACAGGACGTGTATTAATTACCTATTTAAAAGTTTTAATTATTTGTTTCTTAGTTTAATATTTGAAAGGTAAATTGTAGGAAAAATAAAACATAAAAATCTAGTTTTACAAAGATATATCTTTGTGTATTCTGTTAATAGTCAATGAAAAACAAATTGGCTTTAAGCCGGCTGTCAATGAGAGCGGTTTTCCGCTCGAGGATGATAATTCAGTGTTGTTGATTGGTTAGTGCAAATTTAAAATGCATTTCCCGCCAATCACAACACTGAAATATCATCCGCGAGCGGAAAGCCGCTCTCATGGACAGTAGGCTTTAGATAAAATAATTGATGTTTTCGATACTCCATTATCGATATTAAAACATCGATTATTATCGTGCATTACTAGTAGTGAAGTGACAAGATTTTTGACAATCAGCTGATAAACACATGATTTCGTGTATATTCAGTTGCCTACATAAAAAGAAAAAACAATTACTTTAAAAGGAAATATTTTACCGCCTTATTTTAAATAAATGTACATTTCAACAAAATAGGAAATTATTTTCATAATATTTGATAAATAAAAGCTATACTTATTAAAACTATTTAAATTTACTACCTCAAATCCTTAATTAAATAAAACAACATACCTCTAAAAAGAACAGAGGGGTGTGAATAAAACAAGGTTTATTTTATATACTTCCAAAAAACCTTAAGTGAATTATGATGAATCGTGCGGCGGTCCGACCTTCAGCATTCAATGTGACTTTCCATTATCGACAAAAATCACTTAGAGGGGACTAGATAACTTAAATTTATGTAATTAACTTCACTTTTAGGTTGCCGCTTGCACAAGAGCAAGGCCCATTAGTGTCAGTTTTTTAACCTCAAAAAGAATCAACAGGTTGTAAGATAATGTCGTCCACGTAAGTGCATTTGTTTTTTTTTAATTTCACATTCATCTTGAATAACTTAAGGATATTTTTAAGTAATGTAGATTGAATGTAATTCTGCTAATCATGATCGGTATGACGTTAACCCACTATGTTTATCATGCTCTTTAATCATGATTTGGGAAACCATTAATGTAATAAATATTTTCTAATTTATTTACATATATACCTACCTCACTTTTATTTTATTTTTATGTATTATTCTTAAGAGTTTATAACAAGTAGGTAATTGGTATATTCCAATAAAAATGTGTCCCTTGTCCTTGTAAAACTAGGGTAATTATTCGTTTGAACCTCTAAGGTCAAACATTGATATCTATCTTTTGTTGCTATTTTTTTCAACTATACTTATCTAAAAAAGTTCCGGTAATTTTTTGGTTAAACAACTATGTAGTTATTCTGAATGTTAACATATAGTACACTAGCTATACACACTTAATTTAAAATTTTAGATTCCAGAGTTACCGTTTACATTTTTTACAATAATAAAATACATCAAGATACTCTTGATTGTTCTTTTGAACAACAAACCAAAATACAAAAAGATAAGGGCAAAAACAAATGAAAATTTTCATTAAACTTGTTCATTTCATTAAAGCAACCAGTCGGAGGAATTTTTGGTATTGAATTGATATGAGTAACATTATTTGCAGTTTAAATTATATACCTACGAGACCTACTTGATAAAATTATTTTTAAGTTATTACTATAAACTATAGTAGAAATATTATTTTGAAAACACTTATTTGTCAAAATGTGTGTAAGATCACCTTACTACCTGAGTAAAATTAACCACCATATAGGTACATTTTTGGAGCAGAATGTCAACTGAGTGTCAATGCAAGTAAGATTTTTACCTGATTTACTATTTTTAATACTGTTAAAAATGAAGGTTTTAACATTTTCTTTTTGAATATACTCAGTGTCAAGAAAACTATTAGACAAGCTATAACCCCTAGTAGAGTAGCAGCCTGTGAGCGGCAAACCTTTGTCATTTTGTAAAAGTTGAAAGTTTCTCAGCGCATGCTCCCAACTTGGAAGAAACGATGGAAATCTATGATGCTTGACTCATAGTGGCTTTGGCAGGTTAATTAATTGAAACATAACTTTTGTCGTTTTAAATTTTATATATGTTACTTGGGTACCTATTAGACAATATTTCCCCAGTTGGCAGATAGTTTTGACAGTTGCAACCCCTTGGCAGACAAACATTTTTATGTGGCCTTATGATTGGATGAAGTTGAATATTTCTGTTATTTAACAAAATATGTCCAAAAGTCTGATGTATATAAGAGTTGTAGGCAGGGGCGTAGCTGCCGTATCAATGATACAGGGCCCCCGGGCTACAGGGGCCCCCTAACGTGTGTAAGCAAAAATACCTTATTGTTAGTTGAAAGTGGTGACCTTTTTTTTGTTTTCAAAAATTTTTGATAGAAATAAAAAAATGCTAAAAAAAAGAAAAACAATGTTATAAATTGGGTGTTCAATTTTTGTTTTAAATATTTTAATGTATACAGAGTGTCCCAAAAAAAATATTTGTATCTCTGTATACATTGACATATAAGAACATGCCTATTTGGAAACCCTAAAAGTTTTATATAAGACTTTTTTTTCTTGTTAAATAACAGGAATATTCAACTTTTTTGGACCATTGGGCCATCCCAAAATGTTTGTCTGCCAAGGGGTTGGAACTGTCAAAACTGTTTGCCGACTGAGGGAATATCTTATAGTAAGTGTTTAAGTAACATAATATAAAATTCAGCTTTTACAAAATGATAGAAGTTAAGTTTTAATTTATAAATTTTTGGTACCTGGTACCTGCGAAAGCCACTATAAGTCAAACTTCCTAGTCTACCATCGCTTCTACCTATGTTGAGAGCATGCGCTGACAAACTTTTAGCTTTTACAAAATGACGAAGGTCTGTCTCTCACGGGCTCTTAAACTAGTCCAAGAGCCCGTGAGCGGCAGACCTTTGTCATTTTGTAAAAGGTGAAAGTTTGGCAGCGCATGCTCTCAACATAGCTAGAAGCCATAGTAGACTATGAAGTTTGACTGTTAGTGGCTTTGGCAGGTACCAGGTACCAATGGTTAATAAATTAAAACTTAACTTTTGTCATTTTCTTTGAACTAGTCCAAGAGCCCGTGAGCGACAGACCCTTTTCATTTTGTAAAAGCTGAAAGTTTGGCAGCGCATGCTCTCAACATAGCTAGAAGCCATGGTAGACTATGAAGTTTGACTATTAGTGGCTTTGGCAGGTACCAGGTACCAATGGTCAATAAATTAAAACTTAACTTTTGTCATTTTCTAAAAGCTGTATTTGATATTAGGTTACTTGGGTACCCTTTAAAAGATATTCCCTCAATCGCCAGACAGTTTTGACAGTTCCAACCCCTTGGCAGACAAACATTTTGGGGCGGCCCAATGGTCCGAGGAAGTCCAATATTTTTGTTATTTAACAAAATATAACGAAAAGTCTTATAATAATATAAGATTGGTAGGGTTTTCAAATAGGCATGTCCTAAAAATATTTCGATGTATACAGAGTGTCCAAAAATAAATGTTATTGCTGTGAGGTTAGTTTGGTTTTTGCAGCAATCTGTATACATCAAAATACTTTTAGGACATGCTTGTTTAGAAACCCTACAACTCTTATATAAGACCATAGAGTAAGGAAATTATAAGAGTTATCATGGAATAGCCGATTTAAGGACAGGTCATGCGAAAACTCCCAATATAATTTTATTCGTTTCTCGTTGAAATACCGCCAGTTAGTCATTTCAGTAAGCTTACGTTTCTCCCCACCGCTGATGTTACACGAGGCGAGGCTTCGACCGACGCATTTAAAGTGTAAACTGGAAAAATGATAAGCCTGCCATGGTTTCTCTTATCCGTAGGTATGTTACTTTATGATAAGACTTTTTGTCATATCTTGTTAAATAACAGAAATATTCAACTTCATCCGACCATTAGACTACCCCAAAATGTATGTCTGCCAAGGGGTTTGGAACTTTCAAAACTGTTTTCCGACCGGGGAAATATCTTATAATAGGTACCCAAGTAACATATATAAAATTCAAAACGACGAAAGTTATATTTCAATTAATTAACCTGCCAATGCCACTATGAGTCAAGCTTCATAGTTTTCCATCGATTCTACCCATGTACCCAAGTAACATATATAAAATTCAGCTTTTACAAAATTATGGCAGTTTATTTATTTATTTATTTGTTCTACAGTTGCTACAATAACTAACCATTTACAGAACAATACATAATATGATATTATGCAAACCTAACCTAAGAAAAAAAAATCAAATGTAAATACATTACACTTGGTTTACACATAACATAGGTACATTACAAAGAGCCTCACTCATCCGGAGTGAATAAAATTAATTTTAATTTAGCTTTAAATTGACTCTTCGATAGATTAAATATATCTATACTCTGGCAGTGTCGATCATGCAGTTGTTGCATTCTATATAATGAGACACTTAAAGCTAGATTTGATCTTGCCCTTCTACAGTAAAATGTCTCATAACATCTTCTATTTAATCTTGGTACTCTATAGTTTAGGTTATTTACCATATATGTATTATCAACTAAATTGTAAATAAGCCCATGTAAATGAAGAAGACTTATAAAAATACGCTTTTTTTCCAAAGAAGGAACATTATAATAATTTCTTAAAAATTTCCGGGCATTGTATAGATATGTACCTGTTTCCCGAAAGTATTTGCATTTTAAATAGCGACTTTGTACCGTTTCTAATGAATATTTGTATTTACTGTAGAAAGGGGACCAAACTAGAGCACAATATTCTAATTTAGAGCATACAAGGGAGCTGTAAAGCAAGTCTATAGCTGCAAATGACTTAAACAAACGGGTATTTCGAATAATGTATCCCAACATTCGATTTGCACTCTTAATTTGTGACAATATGTGCTCAACAAAACTTAATTTACAATCATAAGTAACACCAAGATCCCGCACACTAGTTTTTCCGGTTAATCACCACGGAGTCAATATCATAATCCATGTTCAGAACATTTATATTTCGCGTATATGTCATAATACAGCACTTTGATACATTAATACACAATTTAAGTGTACACAGTTATGTGTCAATTAATTAACCTCTGGTACCTGGTACCTGCCAAAGCCACTATTAGTTAAACTCCATAGTCTACCATGGCTTCTAGCTATGTTGAGAGAAGGCGCTGCCAAACTTTCAGATTTTACAAAATGACGAAGGTTTGCCGCTCACAAAACCCCGACTATTGACAAAAAGTATTCTGCCCTATAACGAATACCAAAAACACAGATGTATTCGAATATCACCCCCAACGTATTCTGAATACGATTCAGAATACCGAGTATTCGAATACTACCTAACTCTGTTTTACACACCCATGTATAAGGAAAAAATACAAAAAGTTTATAAAATTAAAAAAAATCGATGCTCGCACTTTATTTGACGTGCAAATTGCCTTGTCATGGTGATGAAATAAAACAATAATAAACCGATCTAGTTTAAGGTCATACATACTTTGCCTTTTCCAATTTATCGGCATATGAGAGGTTTGCAATTAGTAATTGAACTACTTTTTTTTCTATAATCTAGGGGTGTAAGGTGTAGATGTATCCTAATTGCTGTAAAAAATATAGAAGCTTATTAATGTCTTAAATATCGCTAACCTGATTTTAATGAAATTTAGCACTATTATTTCTACATTAGGGGCTAATGATCTACATTTATTATGTTCAGTGGCGTCTCGAGGGGCACCCAAAATAATTTTTCTGACAAAAAAAAATATTCACTACTGAGAAAAAAATTAGCCTTTTTGATTTCAAATATTTTTCTGATCTTGCTTAGTCTTGATAAAAAAAATCCACTTAATTGCATATCCCTGTACCACTCAAGAAACATGGGGTAATTTATAACCCAGTTTTTCATTTTTTGACTTACAATTATTAGTTTAAGCGAACTTATAACATTCTAGAGTAAAACTAAAAACTATTAATTTTAAAGCAATATTAATTTGAAAGCAAAAATTTCATATAATGCGTCATTATATTTAAAATGTTATATACTAGATTCGAAATTAGATCGAAATTAAATAAAATATACTGACAGTGCCATTTCAAAATTTTATTATATAAATTAGGAGAGTTATTGTTTTTCAATTTTTTGACCGCTCTCCCCTCCTGTTGAGATTTGGTGAGATTTGCTTCAGCATTCCCCCCCGCCAATTTCCCAATCTAACGTGAAATTTAAAGGAATGTAAAAAGGCACCATATCTCAAACTGGAATTGATTTTGTCGTCGAAATAATTTTGAAGAGCAAAAAAAGTCACAGAATACATTTTTCCTGAGGGACCCGCCCAAATCTCGTTAACTTTTTCCTCTTTTGCCCAGACCCCCTCCCCCACGGTGAGATTAGGTGGGATTCAAGTCAACCTCTTCCCCTCTAAATACCCCACGTAATTTAAAGTTAAGTTAAAATAAAAATGTGTAAAATGAACTATTTTTCAAAATAAACTTAACCTTTTTTAAAATAGTTTATTAAGTCAATGAAACATACTTAAAACTTTTTTAATGTGTCCTATACTAAACTTCTGAGTAGCTTTCCAGTGACGCATATAGAGCGCTCCCAAGTAGCTCCGGAACATATCGTTGTACTTTATGGCATTCCAGTGACCGAAAGTGTTATGCACCTTAACTATTCCGTTTTCTTTCCCCTTGCCCCTTATGCACCAGCCTCTTTTGGTGTTTCGGGCTCCAAACGTTAAGAATTTGTTTTTTAAGCTTAAGAATGCGTTTCAGTGACTAACTTTTTATAGTAGACCAAGGGCCTTAAGACCTGGAGCGTGACGCACAAAATTTTTCGTCACTGGAAAGCTACTCTGAGTGGCTTTCCAATGACGCAAATAGAGCGCTCCCGAGTAGCTCAGGAGCATTTCGTTCTACTTTATGGCGTTCCAGTGACGGAAAGTGTTATGCACCTGAGCTACTCCGTTTTTCTTTCCCCTTGCCCCTCATGCACCAACCCCTCTTTTGGTTTTTGTGCTTCAAACGTGTTTTTTTATGGTTAAGGATGGATTTTTAAAATTATTTATTTAAAATAAAATAAGATATTAAAAGGAGATTATTATTATAAAGCCAAGAAAGGTTAAAAACAACGAAATATTAAAATTTCGCCAAGTATCTCTTTTTCCTTGTCTAAGGATGCGTTCCAGTGACTAAATTTTTAGAGCAGTTCAAGAGCTTCAAGCCCTGGAGCGTGACGCACAAAAATTTTCGTCACTGGAAAGCAACCCTGGTAAAAAAACCGGACAAATAAAATTTAGTTCAAATTCAATCTTATGTAACTTTTTGGTTTTTTGACCAATTTCAATTAAATTTTGGTTTTGTTCTAGCTCCTTTTATCAAGAATATTATTTAATATGGAAATAGCAACAAGTTTTATAAAATTGGGTGTTATACAGGGGAGAGCCAAATGTTGCATTTTGAGCCAAATTTTCGAACACCCTGTGGAATAATTTAACATAACAAGTGGTGTATTGGATGTTAAAGCCCCATATTTTGTTAACATTTCTGGTTTTAATTTATATTGACATCTCTATTCTAAAAGGAGATAGTCAAAGTCAAAGTCAAAAATCTCTATATTCAAAAAATGAAAACTACAAGTTTTTACAAAAATGCAGCTCCACTGAATGAACTGGCGTCAAAAAATCAAAAATATAAATTAATGCATACATTCTCAATATACACATTAAAAACACTAAAAACAATTCTCACTGCTAACCCTTAAACAGATCGGGTACTAAAATTTACATATAAAACAAATACTAAAATTTACATATTAAAACAAATAATCCTATCTTAAAAATTATAATCTAAAAATTCATTCACCGTATAAGGTTCAATATTTAAAATTATGTTAAAAATAGATTTTTTAAAATCTTTAATATTATATGATTGCCTAACACTTACAGGTAATTTATTAAAAAATTTATACACGAATATGTGGGACCCTTTTCCGTTGCAGTGAGCCTATGTATCGGAATATTTAAACCAACCATTCTTGTATTAAAAGAGTTCCAATTTCAAAGCTTGTCTCTGTTGTTGAAAAGAAACAATAAACACTCATATACATATAAACCTGCCAATGTCAAAATTCCAAGCTCCCTGAACTTCCCCTACAAGACTCCCTCCAGTCCAAACCCAGCATGACCCGAATAGCCCCCTTCTGCACTAGAAACGCTCTACCAGAATCCACACTCCCACCCCAAAACATAACACCAAAACGCAAAACCGAGTGAAATGTGGCATAATATACTGTTTTAAGGTTGCCCAGGTCAAGATATCTAGCCATAACACAACGTAACATGCCCTGTTAAGCTTCTTACAAACCATTTCCACCTGGGCTACCCAGTCTAAGTGCTGGTCCACCTCCATACCCAGGAATCTGGTACTTGCGCTAAGTGCAACAGCAATTTTTAAAGAAAACAATGCAATTTAATTATGATGTTCGTAAATACGCTATAACGCAAACATATTGGGAAACTAAAGGTTTGGATATTTCCGAAAGTAATAAAGATAAGGATATCAAATGTAGCCTTTTTTTAAAGGTCTTTAAATGATCTTTTTACTGGTGATATAATATACAGGGAGGTTTTTTTTTGAAATCACACTTTTTTCGTACCCTGTATATCTTAAGAGATAACAAAAATCTGATTACTAATTTGGAAACTGCAAAACCATTTTAACAAACTAATATTTGTATTTATTTTTTGCCATAAAAAATAGGAAATTTGGAAAGGTGTAAAAGTATAACTTCACCAAAAACATTGTCTTTTAAAAAAAATTGTGTTTCCTTTTTGAATAGAGATGCAGATATAAATTAAAAACAGAGATGTTAAGAAAAGGTGGGGCTTTAAAATCCAATATACCTGTAAACAATTGTGACGTTGAAGTATTCCACAGATGTTCAAAAATTTGGGTTAAAGTACAACATTTGGCTCTTCCCTGTATAACACCTAATGCTATAAAACTTTTCGCAATCGCCATATTAAATAATAATATTTATGAAAAAAGTTACCACTATTTAAGATTAATTTTAACAAAATTTTCTCTATTCGGTTTTTTTTGTCCAGGAGTAAATTAGAAAATAAAACATATTTTTCCTACGACCACATGTGAAAATAGTAAATAGCACACTGTTTTCATGCATAGAAAATGCCTTATATCACACTAGTGTTGCAAAGTACTTTACAACACTAGTGTTGCAAAGTATAATATAAAGCTGTCATCGCTGTCATTGTTATTTAAAATAAATTTGGAGTTATCAGGCTGTTAATGGGATTTACATTGAAAAAGCCATGTAATATTTTTAAATAAGGACCTTTTTTAATTCTAAAATGATAAAAGCTACTAGGTAGGTGATTTTTGATATAAAAATATTGTTAAACAGTATAATATATCGCAGTAAGGAAAAGTATATATCACCCTAGTGATGCAAAGTTTTCAATTGTTTTCTTATTTTTTCTGTGAAGACAAACAACTTTTATTGTTTTTTGGTGAATAACTTGTTGTCGTAGGAAAAATAGTATACATTACTTGTGTGAAAATCACTTTCTTACACTCGTGGTGTGAAATAAGTCAGTTTCCACCCTTGTAATGTAATATACTATTTATGTGTGTGTTGTTATTACAATAAGCCCTTCAATTAACATTGTTAGTTTTCTTCTTTGAAATCTTTGTTTAGTATTAGGTTTCTGTGATTGTCTTTTATTGTAAAGATCAATTCTGATTTTTAAATACTATATAGTACTTTTATGTGGCAAAAGATTATGGGGAACGTTTGGAAACAAATTCGTTTAGACACGGCTTACTACAAATGGTATTTTTCTTAAGCTTAAAAGTAACTGTTTATAATCTTTTGAAATATCATTTTTTTATTTATAGAAAAGGAGATATCGGCCTTATTGGTCTGGCCGTAATGGGTCAAAACCTTATTTTAAACATGGCTGATCATGGTTTCACTGTAGTGGCATACAACAGAACCGTTGAAAAAGTTCACAACTTCCTCGCAAATGAAGCTAAAGGTAAGTAAAGAGATATCGCATATGTTAATAAAATTAAATAGAAATTAATAAACATATTGTATATTTAAATATTTTTTCATCAGGAAAAAGCATTCTTGGGGCTGAATCCATTGCTGACTTGGCCGCTAAATTAAAAACACCCCGTAGAATCGTGTTGTTAGTCAAAGCAGGATCAGCAGTTGACAGTTTTATCGACCAGTTGTTACCTCACTTAGAAAAGGTAAGAGTTTTTAAAAAGATGGGATAAGAAATTTCTGGCACCAGTGTAATCAAAATAAACAGCATCTTTTTTACCGTCGTGAAAAAAAATTTCCGATGTTTTTTAGTTTTTAAATTAATATTGTCGCTATTTTGAACCACCCCGTATATTCTACGGTGATTTTTATTATAGTTTTTTGCATTTTGGATGAAGCAAAATTTTTTTTAAAGATTTAGTTTTCAAAATATAAAAAAAAATTACAGGTATCCGTGGACAAACAAAAAGAAAACATAAAGCCAAAGTTTGGTAATTTTCTAGAAACCTGCGGCAACTCCGATTTTGACGAAATTTGGTATACGGGGTTTTTGGGGCGTTGATCACGAATCTGAAAGAATTTGGCGGAAACGTTTCGTTCTTGAGATATTCATCATCAGACTTGAAATTTAAACTAATCCTATTTTTACAATATTCCCCCTTCTTTTTGCACACAATTCTTGATTTAAAGCTAAAGTGGGACACAATATTAGATTTTTACCTTTTAAAACCTCGTTTTTTTACGTATTTTACATTATTTTTGTCCTATGTGTATGTATGGTTGCCGCATTATCAAAGAAAAGCCACGTAATTTAACGCAAAAATAATGTAAAAACGTAGAAAAACGGGGTTTTAAAAGGTGAAAATCAAATATTTTGTGACACTTTGGCTTTAAATCAAGAATTGTGTGCAAAAAGAAGGGGGAATATAGGGAAAATAAGCTTAGTTCAAATTTGAACTTTGATGATGAATATCTCGAGAACGAAACGTTTCCGCCAATCTTTCAGATTCGTGATCAGCGCCCCAAAAACCCCGTATACCAAATTTCGTTAAAATCGGAGTTGCCGCAGGTTTATAGAAAATTACCCAAAGTTTAAATGCTTTGTTTTTTTGTAATAATTACAAGTAAAAAAAAACAAACAAATATAAATATTTTTAGGGTGATATTATTATTGATGGTGGCAACTCAGAATATCAAGACAGTGAAAGAAGAACGAAGGAATTACAAGCAAAAGGAATAAGATTTGTTGGATCTGGAGTATCAGGTTAGTAGTATTCTCATGTTATTTCACTAATGTTTTTGTTCTTTATTAAAAAAAAACAATAAGCAAGTCATGAGGATACTGTTTTATATGTCTATTAGTACTGTACTAGTAGTTGCGGTCGTATGTGATGTTATTATTACGCGAATAGAATTTAAATTATGTCTTATAATGATGACCAAATTATTTGTGAACCAAAATACAGTTTGCTACTTTGTTTTTATTTATCATTATTTATTTTCAGAATTTACTTTCTTTTATATAATGTTAAATAGTTGGAAATCTCCCTAATTAAAAAATATTTTCCTAACTTTTTTCTTTATATCAGTCTTAGGTTGCCCTTAGCAACAATTTTTAGGTTTATGTCTATGGATGGTGGAGGGGAGGATAACCATCTTTTATGGCGGACAAGTTGAAAAAGTGGCCATCGGAATGTAGCAAATTGGGATGGCGCCACAGTAGCCAGTGGAGGGATTTTGGTATTTCTTTCCTTTTTTATTTTGTATCTATCTGTCCTTTTTCATTTTGTATCTCACTCTAATAATTCATGCTCATTGGTTAAACAATCTCTGGCTACTGTGGCGCCACCTTAAGTTGCTTCTTTCGACGGACACTTTTTAAAACATATAGATGGTTATCCTCCCCTCCACCATCCATAGTTATGCCTATAGGTAAAGAATCACCTTGTTTACTTAAATCACTTTTGTATCATTTTAAACTTTTTTGTATTTTGTAAAATTAATAAATACCGGGTATTATTATATTACATAACAAGTGTCGAAAGTGATATATTTCACATGAGTGGGAATGTTGTCGCACGAGGCAATAGCCGAGTTCAACAATACCACAAGTGAGAAAATCACTTTTGGCACGAGTCATGTACAATATTTTTCCTATGACCATAAAATATTTATATACTAAAAATCCTAAGTTAGTTTTTTTATGTCATTATTCAAAGTCAATGCCATAAAATCCAAATAAAGAAATTACCTTTTATTGTATGTAAAAGCATGTGAGTATTTAGTATTTTTATTTTAGTTTCCTTACAAAAGTGTATGCACTGTAATTTCTTTAATTAGGATTTTCAAATTGGGTAAAAACACCTTATCACTAAACAAAACTTACAGTCCCAAATGGATTAAATTAAATTTTAACTTTAATTTGATGACAATTTCATTTTTATTTTACCACCCTGTACAAACAACACCAATTTTGATTTTTAGAACATTAAGTAAAATAAAAATATTTTGATAGTAAAAATATGACAAATCAACCTTTGGGTTATTAAGATTTAAAAGGAATTAAATTTTTAAAAGTATTAACTTTATTGTAGATAAGTATTTAAATTTATAATGGCAAAGTTAAGATAATGTATTTTGTTGTATTATTTATACATTCAATTTTTGTTTTATTTCTTAATTAATAGTACTTAAGCGAAATGGATGACTTAATGAAAATAATAGCAGGATATGTGGTCTTTTTGAGTAAAAAATTTCAATTACTTATTTCACAATATTACTTTCCAAGAAATTACATAAATTTTACAGTATTAACAAAAATACAGTATCAAAATATATTTAAGTACTTAAACACATGCAGTTAAGTTTTGTAAGTTGCATTTTGGCAGAAATTTTGTCAAAAACTCGAGATAAAAAACAAATTAATTTCATAAGAAATACGGTCTCAAAAAAATCATAATCCTATAAACACTATTAATATTTAAAAAAATCTGGCCATCCCAGTGCATTCTGTAGTTATATATGTGAGTATCCGTTTTGCTATAAATAACCCATAATTAAATCCGCAGCGGCTAGAAGCCTTTTTGGGATCTTTACGGTCGCGTGCAGTAATCAAATAGGTGTGTTTTCGCATGCGTATTTTAAAAGCTATGGCTAAATACGAAACTAGCTTATCGTCCATCACCGTGCTCCCCGTACTTCGAACGGGAAACCTAGACAACGCGTTGATAAATTATACCCGATAGTGCCGATAGACCGTTCGGCGCCCGCTCGTCTATATTCGATGACGAGGGGAAAATGACCCAAGCGTACAAAACCGTCTTTTCGCTAATTCAATCACTATGTTTATATCGAATAGTTGAAGCTAGCTTGAGTTAAAGCGGCTTTTAAAAGTGGCTTGAAAAAAGCGATATAAACGCTCTTGAAAGTGACTTGAATAGTTCAAGTCAAGCCTAAAAATTAGTAGGGTTGACTTCACCGAAGCCGATTAGAAACACGATATAAACGATTCAAGCGGGCTTAATAACTGCCTAACTTCGGATAAATGCTTCCTCGAACGTCATCAGTGTCAATTTTATATATGATTTTGACATTTTTATACAAAATATTAGTGGAAAAGCAGGTGAAAAATTTTATTTGATGTCTACTGTGAAGTTGGATGCAAAAACTGCCGCATGCGTACAACGATGGCCTAAGATGTGCTTGACCTCGATTTTCAAGCCTCCGAAATAAACACGTAGATTTGGAAATCGCTTTAAAGCCGCTTTGTTTTCAAGCCAGCTTGAACTATTCGATATAAACGTAGTATATAATTCGCACAGGTAATAACATTGACAATCCATCCAGATCAGTGGTTTTTTCCTAATTGACAAGCTGTCAGTTAACTAAAATACAAGGGCTACCTAAAAATGCAATATTTTTAAAATCGCTTCTTTTCTATTAATTTAAAAGCTTCAATTTAATTCAAAATGCGTATGTATAAAAAAAATAAATAAATAAAAAGTGGTGTTTAAAGGGTGTTAATCAAAGATTGTGTGCCACTTTAACTTTAAATCAAGAATTATGTGCGAAATGTTAAATACTAGTTCGATTTTTAGGTTTTAGGATGGATATCTGCAAAACGAAACGTTTCCGAAAAAAATCTTTCAGATTCGTGATCAGCGCCAAAAAACCCGCATACCAAAATCCATCAAAGTCTGAGTTACCGTAACTTTTAGACAATTACCTTTTTTCACGATCATAAATTAGTACCTAGCCGTTTTACCGCGTACTTACAAGACGACACGTTAGATGGCGATATATTTTTGAAACAAAGCATCTTATACAAGTTTAAGTAATTTTGTTCCTTCTTTTAGGTTTAGAATAAAACATAAACTGTTGTGGTTTTAAAGCTTGTGAATGATGATACGATGACGAGACTGAGCTACAGATTCTAGACCTTTGTCCTAGTTATTGACAAGTCCTTTGTCATTAACAAATGTACATTGTGTCAAGAATTCTGTAGCCTGGATGATCTGGGCAATCTGACACAGAGCAAATGTTTTTAAGAAAATACATTTTTTTTTTTTTTTAATAAAAAAAGGTTTCTGGTATGGTTTAGTTCATCTGTGGACAAATTGTAGATTTTTCATTAAATGTTTTAAATTTTTAGTTTAATATTGGTCTTTTATATCATATCATTAATAAAATGGCTATTTAGTGCCGGAAAACTGAAATTGAAATCTAAAAATACACACCCCCAAAATAACCGAACTTTTTCAAAATAGAAAAATCACTAGCGCCATCTGTTGTAAACCCTTTGCTTTCGAAAGCGCAGCCTTTTATTAAAAGTCTGTTAAAAGTTTCATGAAGATCGAATGTAAACCTGTTAAGTTATTGCGTCCTATGTGTTAGTATGTTTTGACTATCAGTCGGAAAATGAATTTCAAACAAAGATCTGCGATTGATTTTTTTTTTTGATAAACTTGGCAAATCTTTTACCAAAAACACACCAAATGCTCCAACAAACATACGGTTATGATTGTTTATCCCGCACGCAAATTTATGAGTGGCACAAGCAATTTAAAGAGGGAGAAACCATCAGCGATGACGAAAGACCAGGCCGTCCAAAATCGGGTTTATCCATAGAACACATTAAAAAATTGCGTGAATTTATGAAAGATAAAAATAAATCATCAGTGCGTTTCATTGAAAATCAATTGGGCATCCCTTCTTCTACCGTTTATCGCATTGTAACCAAAGAATTGGAACTTCGCAAGGTAAACTCACGATTTGTTCCATACAAACTCGCTGATGATCAAAAATGAGATCAAGTTAAACATTGTAAAGACATCATTAACAGTGCTTATAAGGACTCCAACTTTTTAAATACGATAGTAACTGGTGACAAGACGTGGTGTTTTGAATGTGAACCGGAAACTGATCAAAATTGACCAGAAATTGAAACAATTGACCGCATTTAAAAGGCGACGACCGAGGAGCTAGACAAGGTTCCTAAAAAGACATTTCTTACTCATTTTACAAATTAGTTGAGCGGGGGAAATAAGTGTATAGAAGCGAATGGAGAGTATATTAATTAATAAAAAAGAATTGTCCCAAAATATACACTGATTGTTTCTATTTTGAAAAAGTTTGGTTATTTTTGGAACAGGTGTATATTTTTTTTAGTGTGACAATCAAAAATCTAATTTATGGGAACGATTTTAAAGAATTTCAAGTGCCAATATCTTGAAAACCACACTTTTTTTACTTAGGTCATTTTGTGTTTTTCTGGATGCTTTAGGGTTGTTCCTTCAGCCGTTTTAGTATTATCGTTGACTTTTCAGACACCCTGTATACATATAATCAATAATCAGTTCTTATGTTTGTTATATTTGAAATTTTTAAAGAAATTACTACATAAGTTGCGAAGGACGACGGTATCTATACATATCATGTACTGTGTAAATAATAAAAATATTTTTTTTTTGTTTGAAGTGATCCAAAAAATGGACAAGGAGGTGATGTTCTAGCATAATATATTGTCATTTAAACAAAAAAATATATATAGTTTAGAATTATTTTCTATATCATTGTTATGATAAAAAATTTGTTTGATATACATACATATGTGTTATATTTTTTTATTAATCTTAGGTGGTGAAGAGGGCGCTCGATATGGTCCAAGTATTATGCCTGGAGGAAACAAAGAAGCATGGCCTTACATTAAGGACATTTTCCAAGGAATTTCCGCTAAAGCCGATGGTCAACCATGCTGTGAATGGGTGGGAAATGATGGGGCTGGACATTTCGTAAAAATGGTAAGGTTTTTTGAAAATAACGGGTATTGAAATTGAAGAAAAAACACAGAACAAACCTATTATTAATAAGGTAAAAACATTGTATACAAGTTTAAGAAATGGCCAATACATTAGTTTGTAAGGCCAACAAATCCAGATTTCAAGATTCAGAAATTAAACCAATACTGTACCAAGTATAGGATGCCTAATTATTTAGACACCTGGTTGTCTTCTTTTAGTTTTATTTTTGGTATTGTGACGTATGTTATGAATACATACATAGGGCCTACTTTAACGTCACTTGGAACAATGTACCATATGGAACTATCTTCTTGGGACAATTAGACTGGTGGACCATCAAAACTAACTTTACATTTTTTAAAACCAACTTAACTTATTTGACTAACTAAATTTAGTATGGGCATACCCCCCACTAGGGGTAGCCGGTACGGGGCTTAACTAAAACTTTAACTTTATACTTAACTTCACTTTTACTACCTACTTCTTATCTAATATTTTTCTAATTTCTTTCTCTCCATTATTAGTACAGTTTCGGTATATATACATAGTTGAACTCAGTATTTTGGCGACTTGGCACGTTGTTGACCCTGAATAAAATAATATGACCTAGATTCTTTTATTGTTTGGTGACAAAAGACCTTGCACTATTTTCTTGATTATTTGTTTTAATTTTTTGGATGTGATTTCTTTAATGCCAAAATAATTAAATAAATATTAAAATTATTAAAACCCATATACCCCCTATACAGGGTGTTCACAGTATAAAATTATTTTGGTATAATTTTTTTAAAGGTACACAATGGTATTGAATACGGTGACATGCAACTTATTGGTGAAGTGTATCATTTAATGACAGCTTTAGGCATCTCCCAACAAGAAATGGCCGATACATTTGAGGAATGGAACAAGGGAGAACTCGACAGCTTCCTTATTGAAATTACCAGGGATATTTTGAAGTACAAAGACACTGATGGTAAGTATTAATAGGGTGTTAAAGAGTGTTGTTAAGAAAATTTAAGGGAAAATTCTACATCAGAAAATACAGGGTGTCCAAGAATATGTGGGCAATCTCTCGGATTCACATAGAACACATAAAAATAATGTGACAAGTTCATATCAAATATATTTTTTAAATTCCTCTTTACAGAGATATATGCCCTTAAAGGACGCCACTAAAAATCGGGTTTTCTTGAATAACTTTTATATCACTTGATATAATGAATTTTTTAAAATATAATAAATACCAGTTAGAACCCCTTAAAATGGTATCCTTGCAAAAAATTACCTTCCTTAGTTCGCCAGGGGCGGACTAGCCCTTACAGAATAGTACTAATTATTTTTACACCCTGTATAATAAAGGAATAAAAATATCATATAAATAGCTTAAAATCTAAGATAACAAAAAGGACCTCTTGTCCGATATCGATAAAGGGAAACGTTTTCGAGAAAAATAACATTTTAATTAAATATGGTTGTTCTTTATTATTTTGTTTGTCGATTCGACATAGGCATCTCTTATTTTTTTTTACTTTTTTTTTTACTTTGAGGAAAATTCTCACAAAAGATACACCTGACAGTGTCAAATTCCTTGGAGTGCATATTGATCGCACTCTTCTCTGGGATGTGCATATGGATAACCTGTGTAAGAAACTGACAGCCAAAATTTTTGTACTTTGTAACCTTGCGCAATGTGTCTCTAGGTTAATCCTGCGACAGGCATATTTTTCTGTTTTTCATGCCCATATTGCATATGCACTGCTCGTGTGGGGTCATGGTTCTTCTGCTTCGAGGGTTTTTGGCTTACAGAGAAGGGCCGTAAGGATTATATCAGGCACACCATATCGTGACGACTGTAGGCAGGACTTTATATCCAACAAAATTCTTACTTTGCCGTCATTATTTATTCTGGAGAATCTGTTATATGTTAGAGCACATTCAGGGCAGTATCATACACACGAATCAGTGCATTCATATGCTACACGAAATAGCCATAACTTGGTCTTAAGGCAGAGGCGGTTGAAAAGGTGTCAGAATGGCCCGGGTCATCTTTCAATTCACTTTTTTAATAAACTCCCAGAATCGGTGAAAAATTTGCCAATGCGTATGTTTAAAAATAAAATAATGAGCTTTCTCATAAATAAGGCGTTTTATTCAACCATTGAATTTTTAAATTGTGACATAAGTGATAACCTGTAAAGTTGTTTCTATTTTAATTCTATTTTAATTTTATTTTATTTTACTCTGTATTAGAAATTTTATTGTAACACACGTTTTTGTTTTTAATGTTGTGTTAGTACCTCAATGTCGTGTGGTTATAGTATATTTGAATGTATTTTAAACTTAATTTTAAATGTAAATTAATTGTATTAATGAGTATTTAGAATATTTTTAATTATTTTATACTGACTTGTGTAAGTACTTTGTACGTTGGCACCAATAAATTATTGATTGATTGATTGATTATTTGATGCATTCCCTGGCTTTAATTATCGAAGATTATGGGACCCTCCACAATGCTGCAACATTATTTTTTAGTTTCAAAAAATATTTTTTTAGTACTATTTTCAACAGAATAACCTATTGTTTTTGGATGTCCCTACTAAACAAAAACTTGTTTCTAACAGGAGTACCTTTTTTTTTAGCTAAGGATTTAAGCTACTAAATTTTATTTCTTTATTATACAGGGTGTAAAAATAATTACCAATATTGTGTAAGGGTTAGTTCTGGTTACCCTTACGTACCAATGGAGGCAAGTCCTTACTAGTATTTTTCACAATAAAAAATTATTTTATTATACCAAGTACTATAAAAGTTATTCAAGAAAAACCGATTTTCAGCGCCTTCCTTTAAGGGCACATATCTCTGTAAAGAGGGGCTATAGGAACTTGTCACATTATTTTTACGTGTTCTATATGAATCGGAGAGGTTGCCCACATGTTTTTGGACACCCTGTATAAAGAAAAATTCATATAAACATGGGTCCAAAAATGTTTCGTTTTCAAGATACAGGGTCTTAAACTTTTTCAAAAACTAAAAATTGCGAAAACACTTATTTAGAAGTATTTATTGTTGTTGTTACAAAATTGCTAATAAAAAATTATAAAACATTTTAAAAGGAAAAGTTACCGCAATGTTTCTTTTGTGGTCTAAAAATATGCAATTAAGTGTATTATTTTTCTCCAACAAACAACAACAAGACACAGATACATAGGAGACATAAAAGCTGTATTTTTATTGGCTTAATCTAAAGAAAGCACCAACATTTTACATACATTTTCACAGTCGGTGGCGTACCGTCTTTTTTGTTAGAAATATTCCTTCAAATACAAAAATGCTTCACTTCAGAAATAAATAAAGCGCATACCTACAATCTGCAAAAAATTGCTATATTTTTTTAACATAATTAAAAAAACCCTTAAATTAAAAGGAGTCAAGAATCAAAAACTTTACTGCATATTTCAGTTCTTAAACAATGTAATGAAACAGGGAAAAATATGGGGGATACATCTAATAAATCAACAAGCTTTGTAAAAAAATTAACAAAAAATAAAAAAAAGAAAACGCAAGATATTAATAAAATACGCTGTGGCGAGTAAACAACATAAGACAGCCAATTGCGGTACTAACCAGTAAGTTTGGCTTGAAATATGATCCTTACAAGTGGGGATCAGTTTTTGTGTAATAGAAAGCGTGGAATTTGTCTTAAATCGTCAATTTTTTTGTTAAAAGTATTTTATTAACAAAGTAACATTATTGCAGGTCAATACCTTCTACCAAAAATTAGGGATACTGCTGGTCAAAAGGTACCGGAAAATGGACAGCCATTGCAGCTCTTAACTATGGAGTACCAGTCACTCTAATTGGAGAAGCTGTATTCAGTCGTTGTTTATCAGCCTTAAAGGTAAGTCTTAAACAATATACTGTTTATGTCCATCTAATGGTATAAACCAAGTAAAAACATTTTAAAAATTGCAGTAGAATTTTTTTGTTTTAAATATGCATTTCAATTAGTGTGTTTGTCATGCTTATTCTAAAAACGTATTTATACGCTTACTTCTTTAAAAATTATGGGATCTTTTTGTTTATGCATAAATATAAAAAAACATATTTGCTTTTCTAGTCAAAATTGTATACCGAGTGGTGGATCGCCAGACGGGCCATAGGAAATTTCATGTAAATTTTGATATCTATAAATATGGGCTCCCCAATTGATTTTACAACAACATTGTATCAGACTAATTTAAAGACATTAATAAGTTAAGCTTACACACTTAATTTCATTATTTTCTAATAAGCCAATTAATAGTTATTTTTGTACGAAGGGCGTGAAATAGCAGTTTTACGACCGCGGCTGAAAGTTGTTGCCCAGCTCCGTGAGTGCAACAATCAACTATGGGCGTAAAAGTACTTTACGCCAGAGGTGCAAACAATAGTTTATGTACGACTGAAATTAATATACACGCATTCTCTGTAGTTAGAAGAAAATTTTTCAGCTTTTAATGTTTCAAATTGTAATCAATATACTATTAACATTATGTTTAATTAAATAAATTGTTGTCTTACCAAAAAAAAATGGGGCATTATTTAATTTTATTATTGTTTTATAAATTTATAAATGCGGGCGTTTTTGACACTTTTTTGCCATAGGGCGTAAAGTGCAATTTTACGCTCTCAAATAAGGGCGTGAAATTGTATTTTACGCCCGGTCGTACAAGAAAGATATTTAAGAAAAACTTTTTGTAAAATTTTTGCTTACCTGATACATAGAAGATAATTGCAAGAACCACAAGGAAACCAGCGGCAGGAATTGATGAGATAAGCGGCCGTGTACTGAGGGCTGTTGCTGATGAGATTGCAGGACCACTAGCACATATAATTTGTGAGTCTTTTTCTACCGGTTGCTATCCGGAGGAATTAAAGATTTCAAGGTCTATCCCAATTTTTAAAAATAAGGGATCGCCATTGATCCGTGTAATTGGCGCAATGTTTGTGTTCAAAGTCAAATTGCTAAGGTTATTGACAGTGCTTTCAATTCTCAATTAATTGAGTTTTTAAAAAATATAAATTATTGGGAAATTTTCAAAATGGTTTTAGAAAGGGCAAGTCCACTATAACGAGCTGCCCCTCCCCAATGAAAACGATTGTTTATGCCGATGATACAAATTTTTTAATTTCCGAATCCACTATGGAAGCAACCGTTACAAGGGCAAATCAATCGGTGGTTGAATTTAGTGACTGGTGTAAAAATAATGGGCTAGTATTAAATGCAAGCAAGACATTTTTATGAATTTCCTTCCAAAGAATGCAACAATTTCCCAGAGTTGGTTAATTAAAGCAAATCATCAATCTATCGCTCAGGTTAAAAATATAAAATTCTTGGGGGTTACATTGGATCAGAAAATGACATGGGAGAGCCATATTAACAATTTAACAACTAAATTAAGTAAATCTTGCTTCTTGATTCGATACTTAAGGGTATCCGTTTCGCTAAATGTGTTAAAATTGGCATACTATGGTTTGGTTCAGTCACATATATCATATGGTTTAATATTTTGGGGAGCTTCAGTATATGTTAATAGAGTTTTTGTTTTGCAGAAAAGGATTGTCAGATGTATGTTAAGTTTACCACCGGGTGTGCATTGCCGACAAGCATTTATAGATTTAGGAATTTTAACTCTCCCGTCTCTCTATATATACCTTCTAATAATTTATGTAAGACAGAATGAGGCTGAATTTGAAAGGAACTCTGATATTCACAATTATAATTCAAGAACTAATAACCACCTACATCTTACATATTCTCGCTTAAGTGTCGGCCAGAGTTCTCCGACATTTAAAGGAATTATTTTTATAATAAATTTTTGCAACTTTTTGGTAATTTTGAAAATAATACGCTTCTGAAGAATACCTTGCAGAATTTCTTAGTGGAACAAGCCTTTTAGGATGTAAATAAGTATCTGTCAATGTAGGTGTTCCATTGTTTTTGTGCTTTATTTTTGTAGTCTGTATTTTAATGAAAGTCATTTAAGTGTGTAGCAAATTAGTATTTTAATCTCTTATTGTGCTTATTTTATTTTATTTATATATTTTTAAATCTAGACTTAGTGTATGTTTGTATGACAAGTCCGATAAGCTATTTCTTTTATTTGTAATAGTTTGAGTGATGAATAAAGATTACTTTACTTTACCATAATAGATCGACCAGTAATAAATAAATAACAATAAATCACTAATAGAATGTAAAACGTCAATGACCAAGTACATCGTTATACTGAATCCGGTTCAACCGATCGGATGAAACTTAATCCCAAAAAAATTGCGATATACACGTTTCAGAATGAGTAAGGGATTGGATTGAACACCATAAGTCAATTCTGTTTTTAAGCGATTTAAATTAAGTTCAGTCCGATCGGAGGTTATATTTGTACGATATTCACGGTTTTGGAAAAGGTTTGAAAAATGACAGTTAAGTAAAACAGCTGATAAGTGTAAAAACGAAATAGTGGGAAATAAAATAAGCTTAGATATTTGCTAAAATATTGTGATAGTGTTTCTTTAGTGGTTTGCGTTATTAGTTTGTCTTTATTTTCTAAAATTAAATACTTAAAATTAATTTAAAATATATCACAAAAGTAAAGTTAGAAGTTTATTTTTATTTGTTGGCTCTTTTTGCCATTGTATCTAGTTTTTTTTTGTTAAATTTAAAAGAATTTAGAACCGGATTATCTGGTTCTGGGAAATTTTACGACAAAGGGCACAGTATTAGGTTCAATGCGATCCGTCCACTGATCTCGATGGATTGCCAATGGTATAACCTGCGCGAAACAAAAGTTTCATTTCATGGGCGAAAAAACCGGTTTGTGCGCAAGCCAGTTGAGGGTAAACGCACTCGGCGCCAAACAAACTATCCGCAATATCGGAAAGAATTTGTTGACGGCGACCTGGTTTTCTGTTCGAAGTACGGTAGCTAATGAGCGTCACGGTCAGACCGCGGACGAAGGGTACGGGGTGCCGGTGTTTGTATTTTGCCCCGGGCTTTTAAGTGCGCATGTTCGTCCACCTATTCATTTGTTTACTGCGCGAGGGCGTAAAAATCCGAAAAATGCTTCTTGCCACTGCGGATCTAAATGTAGGTTATCTATGGATCCGTCCAATCGGATTCGATTTTTACAATGTCAATTAAACAATTGACAAGACATTTTATTTATTACTGGTGGATTCATTATGGTATCAGGTATGCAAAGATTCAAAAGTTTTTTTAAATAACTTTTAATTGGATTATTCGAAAATAACGACATTTACTGTGTGAGCTTATCCTTCAATGTCTTCAGAATAGTCTAATAAAATTTTGTTGTAAAATTAATAAAGGAGCCAATATTTGAATGTATCAAAATTTACATGAGATTTCCTATGACCAGTCTGGCGATGAACCACCCGGTATAAAACAAAGGCAAATCTTTGTTTTTTGACAGTTAAGAGAATAACTCCTGCTTTTCATGTTATTTACCGGTACAACCATTTGATAAGTTCCTGTGAGACAGGTGAAACGCGTCAGTAAAGAGAGTCCTGAATCAAATTCATTGCACCCTGCTGTATATTGGTAATTTATTTTCTTTTTATAGGCTGAAAGGACAAAAGCCAGTACTGTATTGCCTGGTCCAAATACACAATTTTCTGGAGACAAAAAACAATTTTTACAAGATATTAGACAGGCTTTATACGCGAGCAAGATTGTATCATATGCGCAAGGTAAGAACACACTCATACAAAGATATCTTTATACTTAAAATAAATTGAGGTTATAACAATTTCTTAAAATGATTTTGCATTTGAACCAAAGTCGGTCTATATAGGGTCACGACATTCGGCCATATTGCTTTGACGTGTTATGACGTCACATCTCCCGTTTTTCGGCCATGTTGTTCAGTGCCGGAGATATACAGTTTATTGTATTAGTAGAACAACCGTTTATACAACAGTTTTTACTTATTATTAAGTTGTAAATTCTTTTACTTTAAATGAAAAACATTTGGAATTACATCTTTCAACAAATATCACTTCCAAAACAATACAAAATGAAATGCGCAAATTCTAGACGCCACTGGATTGATCATCAGCTTTTATTTTACCCAGTCTTGCCAACTTTTCTCCGTGAAGTGCCCTTCCTTGCGTCCCCTACTTCGAACCGCCTAAAAGTTGAGGATATGTCGCAACCTTATAAATATAAACTAACCTTGCATCTGAACTAGAATCAAATGATCATGCATACAGGGTGTCTCTAAAGAGTGCGGTAAATATGATACTACAAATTTCTGAGGCTAATATAATATAGATAACGATTTAACCCTAACTTACCTTAGTCCAAAAGTGGATTGGAGATACAGGTTGTCCAAATGTATTCTGGATTTAGCTTTTTTAAATAATTTTGTTAAGTGTATTGTGACAATATTCGGCTGTGGAGGCTTTTGGGAAGTGAGAAATTAGAATCTGTCATTAATATCGTCTAGAGGGTGCCACTTGTAGTATCTTGGACTAATTAAAAACGAAATATCTTTATTAAACTTTTAAATAAATATTATTATTCTTCAACATCCTTTACATTAAAGAGGTATATTTAGTAAAAGTTGATTTAGGAAGCCGTTTTTGACATATCTGGATTTAGTGTCTTCATTTTTTTTTTTTTAAACGTAGCTAGATATAAAGAAAATACAAGGGGGAAAACAGGTCGACAGAGATAGCCTCTTTTTAAATTGTGAATTTCATACACAAGGAACTGGACTTGGATCGTATCGTAGTGGGTGTATTCTTCGATCTTACTAGGGCTTTCGATACTCTGAACCTGACCTTTGTGGAAGAAAAACTTCGGGCAGTCGGCATAAGGGGAAACGCATTAAACCTGATTATGTCATTCCTAACAGAAAGGAAATTAATGGTGAAAGTGGCGAATTGCACCTCGTCGGAGTATGAGATGAACATAGGTGCTGTACAGGGATCTATTCTTGCCCTGCTACTGTTTATTCTATTCGTGAATGATTTGCAATTGCCCGGACTAAGCATAAAATTTGCAGACGACACGTCAGCTGTAATATTAGCAAAAGACGAGCCAGAAGCACTACAAAAAGTCAACCAGGTTTGTGATGCAATGAATCAGTGGTGTTTCTCCAACCAACTAATACTCAATAAGGAAAAAACGGTTCATGTTCACTTCTACAAGTCTCGTCCAAAGGTTCAACTCGATCAGGTTAAGTCAACATCAAAATTCCTAGGAACCTACTTGGACTCTAAGCTTTCATGGGAGCCTCAACTAGATCATGTATGTTCTAAACTCGCTCAGGCCTATTTTGCACTTCTTAAATTAAAGCAATCAGTCCCTCTTTCCACACAAATAACTTCCTATTATGCCTTAGCTAACCCACATCTAAGTTACAACATTATACTATGGGGCCAGGCTGTAAACGTAGCTAGAGTGTTTGTCGCCCAAAAACGTCTGCTGAGACTAATGGTCGGACTTAAACCTATGGAAACATGCAGAGAAACATTTAAGAAGTATAAAATTCTCAGTGTTACATCAATATATATCCTGAGATGTTCAACATACGTGTTTAAAAAGCGGAGAGAGTTTAGAGAAAATAGAGATAATCATGGATACCTGACAAGAAATTCCAGAAACCTTGTGTTCCCACAACATACCTCAACACTATATGAAAAATCCCCATATTACGCCTGTGTCCGAATTTGTAACAAACTACCAAACCAAGTCAAAGAAGCTACATCAATTGGTATATTTGGAAAAAGAATTAAGCACTTTCTAAATAATAACTCCTTCTATTCTCTCAATGAATTTCTAAACCCAACGACCTGTGATTTAACCATTCCTAATTTTAATTAATCATTATGTGCCTGTTATTTTATTTTATTTATATATGTTATTTTATACTATTTACTAAATGATTGAATTTACCTATACATATACTTTTGCTTTTTTATAATTTTATTGTCCATATACAATTTGTTTTAACTGTATTTTAAATTAGATTTAAGAAAATTATTAACGAAACTTCAATCATTGTATGATTTTCTAGTGATGAATAAAGAGAGTTTGAGTTTGACAATCTTGCTCGCGTATAAAGCTCTGTCTAATATCTTGTAAAAATTGTTTTTTGTCTCCAGAAAATTGTGTATTTGGACCAGGCAATACAGTACTGGCTTTTTATGTCCTTTCAGCCTATAAAAGAAAATAAATTACCAATATACAGCAGGGTGCAATGAATTTGATTCAGGACTCTCTTTACTGACGCGTTTCACCTGTCTCACAGGAACTTATCAAATGGTTGTACCGGTAAATAACATGAAAAGCAGGAGTTATTCTCTTAACTGTCAAAAAACAAAGATTTGCCTTTGTTTTATACCGGGATGGTCTCATCGCCAGACTGGTCATAGAAATCTCATGTAAATTTTGATACATATCAAATATTACTCCTTTATTGATTTTACAACAAAATTTTATTAGACTATTCTGAAGACATTGATAGGATAAGCTCACACAGTAAATGTCGTTATTTTCGAATAATCCAATTAAAAGTTATTTAAAAAACTTTTGAATCTTTGCATACCTGATACCATAATGAATCCACCAGTAATAAATAAAATGTCTTGTCAATTGTTTAATTGACATTGTAAAAATCGAATCCGATTGGACGGATCCATAGATAACCTACATTTAGATCCGCAGTGGCAAGAAGCATTTTTCGATTTTTACGCCCTCGCGCAGTAAACAAATGAATAGGTGGACGAACATGCGCACTTAAAAGCCCGGGGCAAAATACAAACACCGGCACCCCGTACCCTTCGTCCGCGGTCTGACCGTGACGCTCATTAGCTACCGTACTTCGAACAGAAAACCAGGTCGCCGTCAACAAATTC
Source organism: Listronotus bonariensis (assembly GCA_014170235.1). Classification (NCBI taxonomy): domain Eukaryota; kingdom Metazoa; phylum Arthropoda; class Insecta; order Coleoptera; family Curculionidae; genus Listronotus; species Listronotus bonariensis. The sequence continues at coordinate 168,786 of JACEGR010000340.1, read as the reverse complement.
TTTCCGATATTGCGGATAGTTTGTTTGGCGCCGAGTGCGTTACCCTCAACTGGCTTGCGCACAAACCGGTTTTTCGCCCATGAAATGAAACTTTTGTTTCGCGCAGGTTATACCATTGGCAATCCATCGAGATCAGTGGACGGATCGCATTGAACCTAATACTGTGCCCTTCGTCGTAGAAATTTACCAGATGCCAGATAATCCGGTTCTAAATTCTTTTAAATTTGACAAAAAAAATTATACACAATGACAAAAAGAGCAAACAAATAAAAATAAACTTCTAACCTTATTTTTGTGGTATTTTTTAAAATTAATTTCAGTTTAATTTTAGAAAATAAAGACAAAATAATAACACAAACCACTAAAGAAACACTATCACAATATTTTAGCAAATATTTAAAGCTTATTTTATTTTCCACTATTTCGTTTCTACACTTATCAGCTGTTTTACTTAACTGTCATTTTTCAAACCTTTTCCAAAACCGTGAATATCGTACAAATATAACCTCCGGATCGGACTGAACTCAATTCAAATCGCTTAAAAAACAGGATTGACTATGGCGTTTCAATCCAATCCCTTACTCAATCTGAAACGTGTATATCGCAATTTTTTGTCGGATTAAGTTTTATCCGATCGGTTGAATCGGATTCAGTATAACGATGTACCCTTAGTCATTGACGTTTTACATTCTATTAGTTATTTACTGTTATTTATTTATTAGTGGTGGATCTATTATGGTATGTATCAGGTAGGCAAAAATTTACAAAAAAGTTTTCTTAAATATCTTTCTTGTACGATCGGGCGTAAAATTGCATTTTTACGAACTAGGGCAAAAAGTTTCAAAAACGTCCGCATTTATAAATTCATAAACAATAATAAAATTAAATAATGTCCCATTTTTTTTTTTTTTTGGACAAACCACGAAGACTAAGCCTAAATACTAACGTACCGTGGGTGTCTTAAGCGTGGTAAGAGGGAGTTTGTTGACACGGGATTAAATACTTGAAGATTTGGGGGAAAAGGAAAGACCTCCGTGGGCAGAGGTTCCACATTCTAAAACTCTAGGATAAAGAACGAATAAAGTGGGAAGTTCGGGGCCTGTCCACTTGGACAGTATAGATGCATACGCGAACCACGAGTTTCTCTGTTGGGAACCGTGAGTGGAGGAACTATACTGGACAATTCTTTAGAGCAGAAGCCATGAAAGTACCTATAAAAGCGATAGATCCCCACAGCCCGACGATGGGCAAGAGAGAAAGCCTTTCTGTTAGTGAACGATCATTAATGAGACGAATAGCTCTTCTTTGAATAGAATCCAGAATGCTTAGGGTTGGGGGAAGCCATGCACCAAATATGGAACAATACTCCAAGGGAGGTCGTCGGAAGCTGTCGTGGCTATAGATACAATGTGTTTATGCCAGTTAAGGTTACTTTCAAATGTGACGCCCACAAGATTGAAGGTGTCTTTGCTCTGTAAAACTTGGCCGCTCATAAGTAGAGGATGAGTGTTTGGTGACTCTTTCGCGACAAGGAACATGATTGTGTTTTATTAAAATCCTGCGAAAGAGATATCTGCATCGCTCTGCGTTGTTTTCCAAATCAGGTTTAGGAACCTGAAAACTGAGTGATAAGACAACAATTTATTTAATTATACATATGTTAATAGTATAATGATTACAATTTGAAACACTAAAGGCTGGAAATTTTCTTCTAACTACAGAGAATGTTGTATAATAATTTCAGTTGTACGTAAACTATTGTTTGCACCTCTGGCGTAAAGCACTTTTACGCCTACAGTTGATTGTTGAACTTGCGGAGCTGGGACAACAACTTTCAGGCGCGGGCGTAAGTTATTTTACGCCCTTGGTAGCAAAATAATAGCTATAGACCTGAAGGTCGAAATATATAAGATTTTGACCTGATGGGCATTATAGTCCAGTAAAGCCCGTGGTGCATACAATGCTTTATGTTTTACCCAAAAGAGTTTTTCAATGACTAATTACATTATTTATTCGCAATATAAAAATAAGTTGCACCTGTACCTGTATACGTAAGTAGATAATGACTGGTGTTAAGTTTGACTTTGATGTTTCTATTAGTTAGTCAGTTGGCATTTTTTATTTAACGATTTGCTCAAAATGGAAGAAATTCCACAAAATATAAGAGAAAAGGCCATAAAAGCGACCGAAAATCTTTTGCCAGTTAAATCAAGGCAACAGTATGATCGGGAGTATGGCATATTTGGTATTTGAAAGATGCGAACGCAATTCTTCAAATAACCGAAACCGTTTTAATGGCATATTTTCAGGAACTGGTAAGTTATTGATTTTATTTTAATACATATGTTTAACAAACTTTATTATTTTTAGTCGGAAAAATACAGTCCGAACTCTCTCTGGACCAAGTATTCCACCCTATAGGTCTACGTTGATGGTCTATGAAAATATAGACATTTCTGCAATACCATCGTCTCATATCTTTTTTAAAAGTTAAGTCGAAAGGATACGTCCCGAAGAAGTCTAAAGTTTTGGAAGGAGAACAAATTATTAAAATTTATATTTGTTATAAACTGATCTTTATTGTGAGAGAAATAAAATTGGATAAGCAATAAAATTTCCATATTAGCGCATTAGGGCATTATAAGCGTGTAATAGCAGGTATTATTGCTACCATAACATATTCCGTTTCTAAGGTATTACAGATCAATAATAGATGGGTAAAACACAAATAACTATTAATTGGCTTATTAGAAAATAATGAAATTAAGTGTGTAAGCTTATCTTATTAATGCCTTTAAATTAGTCTAATAAAATTTTGTTGTAAAATCAATTGGGGAGCCAATAATTATAGGTATCAAAATTTACATGGAATTTCCTATGGCCCGTCTGGCGATCCACCACTGGTATACAATTTTGACTAGAAAAGCAAATATGTTTTTTTTTTTATATTTATGCATAAACAAAAAGATCCCATAATTTTTAAAGAAGTAAGCGTATAAATACGTTTTTAGAATAAGCATGACAAACACACTAATTGAAATGCATATTTAAAACAATTAAAATTCTACTGCAATTTTAAAATGTTTTTACTTGGTTTATACCATTAGATGGACATAAACAGTATATTGTTTAAAACTTACCTTTAGGCTGATAAACAACGACTGAATACAGCTTCTCCAATATGACTGGTACTCCATAGTTGAGACTGCAATGGCTGTCCACTTTCCAGTGCCTTTTTGACCAGCAGTATCCCTAATTTTGGTAGAAGGTATTGACCTGCAATAATGTTACTTTGTTTTTTATTTTATTTTTTATTCACAAACAGCACACTACAGAATTAAAAATTCTAAATGGTACTTAAAAAAAAAAACAATAAATATAAAAGGCAGACTGTTCTAAAATAATAAACAATTCCATATCAATAATTAACACAAATATCGTCAATATCACTGCTGAATAAAACAGCAAAGCCCACAAACGTCGTTTTAAAATGGAGGCTAACGAACAAATCAAAGTCTGAAAAATAACGATTATTTTGAGCAGTTCATGAAGAAATCGTTGAGCCCAAGGTCCGTGGTAATGTTCCACAAAAGTTGAGTTTGCTCATCCCGTCTGGGCAGAAACTCGATAGGAAAACACCTTCCCACCTGTCTGCACGCAGGTTAATCTATATTGTTTACAATCTGTAAAGAAATATCAGAAGAGACTCCCCTCCGGCGCTGCTCCAAAACTCTTCATGCCACACAAAAGCCTGGTCTCATAGGGTAAGCCAACATAGGGAAAATGAAACTTAAAAAAGTAAGTATTTGGCAAACTTATTTTGTACCCGTTCAATCCTCATGATATTATACAGATATATAGGAGACCATATAATAGAGCAGTACTCTAGAATGCTTAACAAGGCAGTTGTATAGGAAAGTGTAGCCCTGGTGTCCACAATTTTTAATTAAAATACTTTTAACAAAAAATTGACGATTTAAGACAAATTCCACTTTCTATTACACAAAAACTGAATCCCCCACTTGTGAGGATCATATTCCAAGCCAAACTTACACGGTTAGGTACCGCAAATTGGCTGCCTTATGTTAAGTTTACTTTCTCGCCACAGCTGTGGTACTTTTATTAATATCTTGCGTTTTCTTTTTTTTTAATTTTTTGTTAATTTTTTTACAAAGCTTTGGTGATTTATTACGATGTATCCCCCATATTTTTCCCTGTTTCTATTACATTGTTTAAGAACTGAAATATGCAGTAAAAGTTTTTCGATTCTTGACTCCTGTTTAATTTAAGGGTTTTTTAATATGTGTTAAAAAATATGTGAGCAATTTTTTGTCAGAGATTGTAGGCACAGCCTTTATTTATGCTCTGAAGTGCTGAAGCATTTTTGTACGTTGAATGAATATCTCTAACAAAAAAAAAAGACGGTACGCCACCGACTCGTGAAAATGTGTGTGAAAAATGTTGGTTGCTTTCTTTGCATTAAGCCAATAAAAATACAGCTTTTATATTCTCCTATGTATCTGTGTCTTGTTGTTGTTTGTTGGAGAAAAATAATACAGCTTAATTGCATATTTTTAGGCCACGAAAGGGCATTGCGGTAACTTTTCCTTTAAAAATCATATTATTTTATTCAGGGTCAACAACGTGCCAAGTCGCTCAAAAATACTGAGTTCAGCTATGTATATATACCGAAACTGTACTAATAATGGAGAGAAAGAAATTAGAAAAATATTAGATAAGAAGTAGGTAGTAAAAGTGAAGTTAAGTATAAAGTTAAAGTTTTAGTTAAGCCCCGTACCAGCTACCCCTAGTGGGGGGTATGCCCATACTAAATTTAGTTAGTCAAATAAGTTAAGTTGGTTTTTAAAAAATGTAAAGTTAGTTTTGATGGTCCACCAGTCTAATTGTCCCAAGAAGATAGTTCCATATGGTACATTGTTCCAAGTGACGTTAAAGTAGGCCCTATGTAGTGTATTCATAACATACGTCACAATACCAAAAAATAAAACTAAAAGAAGACAACCAGGTGTCTAAATAATTAGGCATCCTATACTTGGTACAGTATTGGTTTAATTTCTGAATCTTGAAATCTGGATTTGTTGGCCTTACAAACTAATGTATTGGCCATTTCTTGAAACTTGTATACAATGTTTTTACCTTATTAATAATAGGTTTGTTCTGTGTTTTTTCTTCAATTTCAATACCCGTTATTTTCAAAAACCTTACCATTTTTACGAAATGTCCAGCCCCATCATTTCCACCCATTCACAGCATGGTTGACCATCGGCTTTAGCGGAAATTCCTTGGAAAATGTCCTTAATGTAAGGCCATGCTTCTTTGTTTCCTCCAGGCATAATACTTGGACCATATCGAGCGCCCTCTTCACCACCTAAGATTAATAAAAAAATATAACACATATGTATGTATATCAAACAAATTTTTATCATAACAATGATATAGAAAATAATTCTAAACTATATATATTTTTTGTTTAAATGACAATATATTATGCTAGAACATCACCTCCTTGTCCATTTTTTTGGATCACTTCAAACAAAAAAAAAAAATATTTTTATTATTTACACAGTACATAATATGTATAGATACCGTCGTCCTTCGCAACTTATGTAGTAATTTCTTTAAAAATTTCAAATATAACAAACATAAGAACTGATTATTGATTATATGTATACAGGGTGTCTGAAAAGTCAACGATAATACTAAAACGGCCTGAAGGAACAACCCTTAAGCATCCAGAAAAACACAAAATGACCTAAGTAAAAAAAGTGTGGTTTTCAAGATATTGGCACTTGAAATTCTTTAAAATCGTTCCCATAAATTGAGATTTTTGATTGTCACACTAAAAAATATACACCTGTTCCAAAAATAACCAAACTTTTTCAAAATAGAAACAAATCAGTGTATATTTTGGGACAATTCTTTTATTAATTAATATACTCTCCATTCGCTTCTATACACTTATTTCCCCGCTCAACTAATTTGTAAAATGAGTAAGAAATGTCTTTTTAGGAACCTTGTCTAGCTCCTCGGTCGTCGCCTTTTAAATGCGGTCAATTGTTTCAATTTCTGGTCAATTTTGATCAGTTTCCGGTTCACATTCAAAACACCACGTCTTGTCACCAGTTACTATTGTTTTTAAAAAGTTTGAGTCCTTATAAGCACTGTTAATGATGTCTTTACAATGTTTAACTTGATCTCATTTTTGGTCATCAGTGAGTTTGTATTGGAACAAATCGTGAGTTTACCTTGCGAAGTCCCAATTCTTTGGTTAAAATGCAATAAACGGTAGTAGAAGAGATGTCCAATCGATTTTCAATGAAACGCTGACTGATGATTTATTTTTATCTTTCATCATCGCTGATGGTTTCTCCCTCTTTTGAATTGCTTGTGCCACTCATAAATTTGCGTGCGGGATAAACAATCATAACCGTATGTTTGTTGGAGTATTTGGTGCGCTTCTGGTAAAAGATTTACCAAGTTTATTAAAAAAAATCAATCGCAGCTCTTTGCTTGAAATTCACTTTCCGACTGATAGTCAAAACATACAAAACACACTAGGACGCAGTAACTTGACAGGTTTACATCCGATCTTCATGAAACTTTTAACAGAATGTTAATAAAAAGGCTGCGCTTTTCGAAAGCAAAGAGTTTACAACAGATGGCGCTAGTGGTTTTTTCTATTTTGAAAAAGTTCGGGTTATTTTTGGGGTGTATATTTTTTAGATTTCAATTTAAGTTTTCCAGCACTAAATAGCCATTTTTATTGATGATATAATATAAAAGACCAACATTAAACTAAAAGTTTAAAACATATAATGAAAAAATCTACAGTTTGTCCACAGATAGACTAAACCATACCAGTAACCTTTTTTTTTTTTAAGTTTAATTTCTTAAAAATATTTGCTCTGTGTCAGATTGCCAAGATCATCCAGGCTATAGAATTCTTGACACAATGTACATTTGTTAATGACAAAGGACTTGTCAATAACTAGGACAAAGGTCTAGAATCTGTAGCTCAGTCTCGTCATCGTATCATCATTCACAAGCATTAAAACTACAACAGCTTATGTTTTATTCTAAACTTAAAAAGAAGAAACAAAAATACTTAAAGTTTTATAGGATCACATGCTTTGTTTCAAAACAATACCGCCATCTAACGTGTCGTTTTGTAAGTACGCGGTAAAACGGCTAGGTACTAATTTATGATCGTGGAAAGAAAAAAAATGGTAATTGTCTAAAAAGTTACGGTAACTCCGACTTTGATGGATTTTGGTATACGGGTTTTTTTGGCGCTGATCACGAATCTGAAAGATTTTTTTTCAGAAACGTTTCGTTTTGCAGATATCCATCCTAAAACTTAAAAATCGAACTAGTATTTAACATTTGGCACATAATTCTTGATTTAAAGTTAAAGTGGCACACAATCTTTGATTAACACCCTTTAAACACCACTTTTTTATTTATTTACTCTTTTTTTTATTTATTTACTCTTTTTTTTATACATACGCATTTTGAATTAAATTGAAGCTTTTAGAAGCGATTTTAAAAATATTGCAGTTTTAGGTAGCCCTTGTATTTTAGTTAACTGACAGCTTTTAAATTAAGTAAAAACCACAGACCTGGATGGACTGCCAAGGTAATCACCTGTGCAAATTAATGAATCATCACTGAAAAGACGGTTTTGTACGCTTGGGTCATTTTCACTCGTCATCGAATATAGACGAGCGGGCGCCGAACGGTCTATCGGCACTATCGGGTATAATTTATCAACGCGTTGTCTGGGTTTCCCGTTCGGAGTACGGGGAGCACGGTGAGAGACAGTGAGCCAGTTTCGTTTTTAAAATACGCATTTCGTAAACGCTCCTATTTGTTTACTGAACGCGACCGTAAAAAATCCCAAAAAGGCTTCTAGCCACTGCGGATTTAATTATAGGTTATCTATGGTAAAACGGATACTTACAGAACTTTTTCGTAGAATGCACTGGGATGGTCAGATTTTTTTTAAATAATAGTATTTATAGGATTTTGATAAATTTTTTTTTGAGACTTCGTATTTCTTATGAAATTAATTTGTTTTATATCTCGAGTTTTTGACAAAATTTCTGCCAAAATGCAATTTACAAAACTTAACTGCATGTGTTTAAGTACTTAAATATCTTTTGATACTGTTAATTGAAATTTTTTACTCAAAAAGACCACATATCCTGCTATTATTTTCATTAAGTCATCCATTTAGCTTAAGTACTATTTATTAAATTAAAAAAATTAAATGTATAAATAATACAACAAAATACATTATCTTAACTTTGCCATTATAAATTTAAATACTTATCTACAATAAAGTTAATACTTTTATAAATTTAATGCCTTTTAAATCTTAATAATCCAAAGGTTGATTTGTCATATTTTTACTATAAAAAGATTTTTATTTTATTTAATGTTCTAAAAACCAAAATTGGTGTTGTTTGTACAGGGTGAATTTTTTTCAATGTTAAGTACAGGGATCTTGGAAACTGCTGAAGTTACAAAGATGGTTAAATGAGAAAAAGAATTGTAGATTTTAGAGCTTGGTTAAATTAATTATTTGTTTTGTACAAAAAAAAATCATGGCTTACTAGATATTTTGAGAAAAAATACGTTTTTTTTCAAAAATTTATTTTTCTGTAGCTTGGTTAATGTTAGGAATAGAAAAAAGTTTAAATAGAAAACTTGTAGATAGTTATCTTCTTAACAGAAGGGTAAAATCCGATATTTTAGCTAATTGTCCGTTTTTGAGCTACGACAAAAACTTGCATTTTTAAATTGGAAGCAGTAGCAGGCTATGACATTTTTAAAGAGGGGAGCCTTTTTATAACCTTTTGCGCGATGTATATAAGATATACTTAAAACTAAAGAAAATAACGTAGTTTTGGACACAATTCAACTGCAACTGGAAATTTTTTTGGTAAATTTCAAATCATTATTACTCTTAAATAAAATGCAATAGCAAAATGCGGCTTTTACCGTTTTGTAGGATAACTTTTTTGGAAAAAATGGCAATTTCACTTTGTGTAAATTTTCTTTTGTTTTTATTCTACAGGGTGTAATAGAAAAGTCCGTTTTTTTACAAAAACTTTGTCAAGAGCGACATTCTACAAAAAAATTGTTTTTAATTTTTAATTATATAGTGTTATTCAGTAGACCATTTTGAAAAAACAAGTTTGTCAGATTTTTGATATCTGCCCCATTTTTCATATTATAAGTTTTTTTCAAAAAATTGATTTTTTTTCATATTGTACTCCCTGTATTTAACAGTTCATCACAGCGATTAATTTTTTTAGATAATTTTAAATGTACGTAAGTACCCTTTTAAAACTGTATTAGAATTTTATTTCTAAAAGAATTATTAACGCTTCAGTAGCGTCGCAAATGTAACTAAATTGTATTTTGGTAAAATTTCAATTCCCAAAGTTTCTGTGAGCACCACATATTCTGTATTTAAGATTTTAATTGTTTCTCTACAATTTTTAGAAACTACGGACATTTATCTCGGGACGGTTTTTTACTTTTTTAAAAAAATCATCAGTGGCGTAGATATAATTTTTCTTCTGAATGCTCTTTTTACTTACCAGAGGATTATTGCATGGAAGTAATAATTTGTAATTCGGGTTATTTTAGGGCATTTATCGATTAGGTTAGAACAAACGTTAACATTTTTTTAAATCTTTGTAATTTTAGAAAAAATATACAGGGTGTTTCAAAAATTAAAGCTTCCACATTTGTATTTTTTTTTTTAATGAAAAGCAGGGTGTGAATCCTTAGATGATTTTACGAAGAAAGTTCAAAAAAATTTATGTTCTGACTGTCCTAAATTTTAAGATACAGGGTGTGAAACAGCCACTACACATTAGGGATCATTTTTAAAAGTAAAATATTTTTATCTTTCTTTCAGTACAAATTTTAATAAAATTTGGTACATAGCCACTACACATTGGGGGCATTTTTTAAAGTAAAATATTTTTATTTTTTTTTCAGTGGCGTTCGAGCGGGATTTAAATTAAATATTTTTTAAAGAAAATCATAGTACGCCACTGCTTTTTTAAAACAAAAATTATTCTTACAATTTCCATTTACTTTTAAACAAATTTATTATTATGTTATTCTTTTGACCGACGAATTTGGTATGCTACCTTTGTATTTTCATTTGCTTGAAAAATAAATAAATTTGTTTTGTCTGTTTATCTGATGTAATGAACCGCTTGTAAAACTTTAATTAGATTGACTTTATTGGTTCCAGTGGCGTCTCTAAAGGCACCACTACCAATATTGTTGAAAAAATTATTAATTTTGACAATATATGAACATGCCGAGAAATGCTTCATATTTTATTAAGTAAAAACTATTCGTCGAGCAAAAGAATATCGTGATATCAAATTTGCTTAAAATTAAATGGAAATTATAAGAATAATTTTTGTTTCAAAAAAGCAGTGGCGTACATTGATTTTCTTTAAAAAATATTTAATTAAAATCCCGCTCGAACGCCACTGAAAAAAAATATTTTTCTTTAAAAAGTGCCCCCAATGTGTAGTGGCTATGTACCAAATTTTATTAAAATTTGTGGAGTGGTATCACAGTTATTATAAAAAAGATATATATTTTTTTAAGTTTCACACCCTGTATCTCAAAAGTTAGGACCATCAAAACATAAGTTTATTTAAACTTTCTTCGTAAAATCATCTAAGGATTCACACCCTGCTTTTCATTAAAAAAAAATACAAATGTGGAAGCTTTAATTTTTGAAACACCCTGTTTATTTTTTTCCAAAATTACAAAGATTTAAAAAAATGTTAACGTTTGTTCTAACCTAATCGATAAATGCCCTAAAATAACCCGAATTACAAATTATTACTTCCATGCAATAATCCTCTGGTAAGTAAAAAGAGCATTCAGAAGAAAAATTATATCTACGCCACTGATGATTTTTTAAAAAAGTAAAAAACCGTCCCGAGATAAATGTCCGTAGTTTCTAAAAATTGTAGAGAAACAATAAAAATCTTAAATACAGAATATGTGGTGCTCACAGAAACTTTGGGAATTGAAATTTTACCAAAATACAATTTAGTTACATTTGCGACGCTACTGAAGCGTTAATAATTCTTTTAGATATAAAATTCTAATACAGTTTTAAAAGGGTACTTACGTACATTTAAAATTATCTAAAAAAATTAATCGCTGTGATGAACTGTTAAATACAGGGAGTACAATATGAAAAAAAATCGATTTTTTGAAAAAAACTTATAATATGAAAAATGGGGCAGATATCAAAAATCTGACAAACTTGTTTTTTCAAAATGGTCTACTGAATAACACTATATAATTAAAAATTAAAAACAATTTTTTTGTAGAATGTCGCTCTTGACAAAGTTTTTGTACAAAAACGGACTTTTCTATTACACCCTGTAGAATAAAAACAAAAGAAAATTTACACAAAGTGAAATTGCCATTTTTTTCCAAAAAGTTATCCTACAAAACGGTAAAAGCCGCATTTTGCTATTGCATTTTATTTAAGAGTAATAATGATTTGAAATTTACCAAAAAAATTTCCAGTTGCAGTTGAATTGAGCAGCAGTTTATCCCGCAACTATAAATATTTTAAATCTAATAATTAAAAATAAAACATTTTTATAAGTTTCTAATAATAATTGGAGACACCCACTGTTTAGAATTAGAAAAGAAAAATAGGTGAAAATTTTTTAAAGTTTTAATACGTTTAAAGAAACATTATAAGTATTTTAAATGTGTTAAACTTAAAAAAGTATTTAAAGAAATGACAAAAACTAACAATTACATTCTGACGAAAAATTATGATTAAAAAAATAAAGTAGCAAACTATTTTTTGGTTCTCAAATAATCTGATCATCATTATAAGACATAATTTCAATTCTATTCGCGTAATAATAAAATCACATACGACCGCAACTAATAGTACAGTACTAATAGACATATAAAACAGTATCCTCATGACTTGCTTATTGTTTTTTTTTAATAAAGAACAAAAACTTTAGTAAAATAATAATGATGAAATACTACTAACCTGATACTCCAGATCCAACAAATCTTATTCCTTTTGCTTGTAATTCCTTTGTTCTTCTTTCACTGTCTTGATATTCTGAGTTGCCACCATCAATAATAATATCACCCTAAAAATATTTATATTTGTTTGTTTTTTTTAACTTGTAATTATTACAACAAAACAAAGCATTTAAACTTTGGGTAATTTTCTAGAAACCTGTAAGGCAACCCGATTTTAACGAAATTTGGTATACGGGGTTTTTGGGGCGCTGATCACGAATCTGAAAGATTTTTTTGGCGGAAACGTTTTGTTCTCGAGATATTCAACATCAAAGCTCAAATTTGAACTAAGCTTATTTTCACTATATTCCTCCTTCTTTGCACACAATTCTTGATTTAAAGCCAAAGTGTCACAAAATATTTGATTTTCACCTTTTAAAACCCCGTTTTTCTATGATTTTTACGTTATTTTTGCGTTAAATTGCGTGGCTTTTCTTTGATAATGCGGCAAACCATATATACACATAGGGCTTCACGGCACACTGGGATTGAAATGATTTAAAGTGTACCTATGCAATTTAATGCAAAAATAATGTAAAATACGTAAAAAAACGAGGTTTTAAAAGGTAAAAATCAAATATTGTGTCCCACTTTAGCTTTAAATCAAGAATTGTGTGCAAAAAGAAGGGAATTGTGCAAAAGAAGGGGGAATATTGTAAAAATAGGATTAGTTTAAATTTCAACTCTGATGGTGAGTATCTCAAGAACGAAACGTTTCCGCCAAATTCTTTGAGATTCGTGATCAGCGCCCCAAAAAAACCCGTATACCAAATTTCGTCAAAATCGGAGTTGCCGCAGGTTTCTAGAAAATTATCAAACATTGGCTTTTATGTTGTCTTTTTGTTTGTCCACGGATACCTGTAATTTTTTTTTTTATATTTTAAACACTTAATCTTTAAAAAAATTTTGCTTCATCCAAAATGTAAAAAACTAGAATAAAAATCACCGTAGAATATACGGGGTGGTTCAAAATAGCGACAATATTAATTTTAAAACTAAAAAAATCGGATTTTTTTTCCACGACGGTAAAAAGATGCTGTTTATTTTGATTACACTGGTGCCAGAAATTTCTTATCTCATCTTTTTAAAAACTCTTACCTTTTCTAAGTGAGGTAACAATTGGTCGATAAAACTGTCGACTGCTGATCCTGCTTTGACTAACAACACGATTCTACGGGGTGTTTTCAATTTAGCGGCCAAGTCAGCAATGGATTCAGCCCCAAGAATGCTTTTTTCCTGATGAAAAAATATTTAAATATACAATATGTTTATTAATTTCTATTTAATTTTATTAACATATGCGATATCTCTTTACTTACCTTTAGCTTCATTTGCGAGGAAGTTGTGAACTTTTCAACGGTTCTGTTGTATGCCACTACTGTGAAACCATGATCAGCCATGTTTAAAATAAGGTTTTGACCCATTACGGCCAGACCAATAAGGCCGATATCTCCTTTTCTATAAATAAAAAAATAATATTTTAAAAGCTTTCGACCAAGTCTGGCATGACGCACTTCTTAATAAACTTCCCTCCTACGGTCTTCCAACTAAACTCTGCTCTTGGCTCTCCAGTTATCTTTCTAATCGACGTATATCAGTCATTGTTGATGGCCACTCTTCAAGCTTTCACTGAAATTAATGCTGGAGTGCCTCAGGGTTCAGTACTAGCACCAACTTTGTTTCTTCTTCACATCAACGACCTTCTTTCTTCCACAATAATCCCATTCATAGTTATGCTGACGATAGTACCCTTCACTCCACTTTTCAGGTTCCCAAACCAATCTCTCAACCCGACTTGGAAAGCTAAACGCAGGGCTATGCAGATATCTTTCGCTACAGGGATCTCAATTTGATATTGGATTGGGGCGCCAAAAACCTCGTTCAATTTAATGCATCCAAAACACAACCTGTGTTCCTTGTCGCGAAAAATCATCAAACACTCATCCCTTTGCTTAAGTGAGTGGCCATAGGTTTTGCAGAGCGTGGGGACACATTTTTAACCTTGTGAGCATCACATCTGAGAATAACCCTTAACTGGCATAAACACATTGTATCTATAGCCACCGCGGCTTAAAAAAAGCTTGGATATTCTTTCCCGAGCCAAAAGTATTTTTCTCCTTCCAATTTATACACTTTGTATGTGTCCCAAATTCGACCCTCTCTGGAATATTGTTCTCATGTCTGGGGAATGGCATCCCCTACAACCCTCAGCATTCTTGATGCCATTCAAAGAAGGGCTGTTCGTCTTATTAATGATCCTTTACTTACTCAAAGACTTCTTTCATCAATATTATTATTTAATATGGCGATTGCAAAAAGTTTTATAGCATTAGGTGTTGTACAGGGAAGAGCCAAATCTTGTATTTTGACCCAAATTTTCGAACACCCTGTGGAATAATTCAACGTCACAATTTTTTACAAGTGTATTGCATTTTAAAGCCCTATCTTTTCTTAACATCCCTGTTTTTAATTTATATCTGCATCTCTATCCAAAAAGAAAACACAATTTTTTTTAAAAAGACAATGTTTTGGTGAAGTTATACTTTTACACCTTCCCAAATTTCTTATTTTTTAGGGCAAAAAAATAAATACAAATATTAGTTTGTTAAGTTGGTTTCGTAGTTTCCAAATCAGTAATCAGATTTTTGTTATCTCTTAAGATATACAGGGTATGACAAAAAAGTGTGATTTCAAAAAAATAACACCCTGTATATTGTATCACCAGTAAAAAGATCTTTTAAAGACCTTTAAAAAAATGCTTCATTTAGTATACTTATCTTTATTACTTTCGGAAATATGACCATCCAAACCTTTAGTTTCCCCAATATGTTTGCGTTATAGCGTGTTTACGAACATCATGAGTAAATTTCATTTGTTTTCTTTAAAAAATTGCTGTTGCACTTAGCGCAAGTACCAGATTCCTGGGTATGGGTGGACCAGCACTTAGACTGGGTAGCCCAGGTGGAAATGGTTTGTATGAAGCTTAACAGGGCATGTTACTCTTTAAGGGTTATGGCTAGATATCTTGACCTGGGCAACCTTAAAACAGTATATTATGCCACATTTCACTCGGTTTTGCGTTTTGGTGTTATGTTTTGGGGTGGGGTATTGGATTCGGGTAGAGCGTTTCTTAGTGCAGAAGGGGGCTATTCGGGTCATGCTGGGTTTGGACTGGAGGAAGTCTTGTAGGGGGAAGTTCAAGGAGCTTGGAGATTTTGACATTGGCAGGTTTATATGTATATGAGTGTTTATTGTTTCTTTTCAACAACAGAGACAAACTTTGAAATTGGAACTCTTTTAATACAAGAATGGTTGGTTTAAATATTCCGATACATAGGCTCACTGCAACGGAAAGGGTCCCAATATTCGTGTATAATTTTTTAAATAAATTACCTGTAAGTGTTGACAATCATATAATATTAAAGATATTAAAAAATCTATTTTAACATAATTTTAAATATTAGACCTTATACAGTGAATGAATTTTTAGATTATAATTTTTAAGATAGGATTATTTGTTTTAATATGTAAGTTTTAGTATTTGTTTTATATGTAAATTTTAGTACCTGATCTGTTTAAGGGTTAGCAGTGAGAATTGTTTTTAGTGTTTTTAATGTGTATATTGAGAATGTGTGCATTAATTTATATTTTTGATTTTTTGACGCCAGTTCATTCAGTGGAGCTGCATTTTGTGTAAAACTTGTGAGTTTTCATTTTTTGAATATAGAGATTTTTGACTTTGACTTTGACTATCTCCTTTTAGAATAGAGATGTCAATATAAGTAAAAACCAGAAATGTTAACGAAAAGATGGGGCTTCAACATCCAATACACCACTTGTTCCGTTAAATTTATTCCACAGGGTGTTCGAAAATTTGGCTCAAAATGCAACATTTGGCTCTCCCCTGTATAACACCCAATCTTATAAAACTCTGTTGCTATCTTCCATATTAAATAATAATCTAGATGAAAGGAGTTAGAACAAAACCAAAATGTTAATTGAAATCGGTCAAAAAACCAAAAAGTTACATAAGATTGAATTTGAACTAAATTTTATTTGTCCGGTTTTTTGACCAGGGTAGCTTTCCAGTGACGAAAATTTTTGTGCGTCACGCTCCAGGGCTTGAAGCTCTTGAACTGCTCTAAAAAGTTAGTCACTGGAACGCATCCTTAGACAAGGAAAGAGAGATACTTTAGCGAAATTTTAATATTTCGTTGTTTTTAACCTTTCTTGGCTTTATAATAATAATCTCCTTTTAATATCTAATTCCATTTTAAATAAATAATTTTTAAAAAATCCATCCTTAACCATAAAAAAACACGTTTGAAGCACAAAAACCAAAGAGGGTTGGTGCATGAGGGGCAAGAGAGAAAGAAAAACGGAGTAGCTCAGGTGCATAACACTTTCCGTCACTGAAACGCCATAAAGTACAACGAAATGCTCCTAGAGCTACTCGGGAGCGCTCTATATGCGTCACTTCGGAGCTACTCAGGAGCGCTCTATATGCGTCACTGGAAAGCCACTCCAGAAGTGTAGTATAAGACACAATAAAAAAGTTTTAAGTATGTTTCATTGAACTCAATAAACTATTTTAAAATAAGGTTCAAGTTTATTTTTGAAAAATAATTGATTTTATACATTTTATTTTAACTTAACTTTAATTTACGTGGGGTATTTAGGGGGAAGAGGTTGACTTGAATCCCACCTAATCTCACCGTGGGGGAGGGTCTGTGATAATATCACGTATCTTTTTCCGCTAGAAGAGGAAAAAGTTAACGAGTTTTGGGCAGGTCCCCCAGGAAAAATGTATTCTGTGACGCAGAGTCACTTTTTTAGTCGAGGACTTTTTTTAGCTCTTCAAAATTATTTCGACGACAAAATCAATTCCAGTTTTAGATATGGTGCCTTTTTACATTCCTATAAATCTCACGTGAGGTTGGAGAATTGGCGGGGAAGGTTGAAGCAAATCTCACCAAATCTCAACAGGAGGGGAGAGCAGTCCAAAAATTGAAAAACAATGACTCTACATAATTTATAGATTAAAATTTTTAAATAGCACTATCAGTATATTTTAGTTTAATTTCGATCTAATTTCGAATCCAGTATATAATCATATTTAAACATAATGACGCATTATATGAAATTTTTGCTTTCAAATTAATATTGCTTTAAAATTAATAGTTTCTTAGTTTTACTCTAGAATGTTTATAAGTTCGCTTAAACTAGTAATTGTAAGTCAAGAAATGAAAAACTGGGTTATAAATTACCCATGTTTCTTGAGTGGTACAGGGATATGCAATTAAGTGGATTTTTCATCAAGACTAAGCAAGATCAGAAAAATATTGGAAATCAAAAGGCTAATTTTTTCTCAGTAGTGAATATTTTTTTTTGTCAGAAAAATTATTTTGGGTGCCCCTCAGGAGACGCCACTGAACATAATAAATGTAGATCATTAGCCCCTAATGTAGAAATAATAGTGCTAAATTTCATTAAAATCAGGTTAGCGATATTTAAGACATTAATAAGCTTCTATATTTTTACAGCAATTAGGATACATCTACACCTTACACCCCTAGATTATAGAAAAAAAAGTAGTTCAGTTACTAATTGCAAACCTCTCATATGCCGATAGAATTGGAAGGAGCCAGGGTGTGGCTATGACCCCTTAAACTAGATCATCGGGTTTATTATTGTTTTATTTTCATCACCATGACAAGGCAATTTGCACGTCAAATAACGTGCGAGAGCATCGATTTTTTTAATTTTATAAACTTTTTGTATTTTTTCCTTATACATGGGTGTATTGTAAAACAGAGTTAGGTAGTATTCGAGATACTCGGTATTCTGAATCGTATTCAGAATACGTTGGGGTGATATTCCGAATACATCTGTGTTTTTGGTTTATTCGGTATAGGGCAGAATACTTTTTTTGTCAATAGTCGGGGTTTTGTATTTAGAAAACCGTTTTTAAATAACATTAGGTAAGAGCCCGTGAGTGGCACCATCGTCATTTTGTAAAAGCTGAAAGTTTGGCAGCCGCCTTCTCTCCCAACATAGCTAGAAGCCATGGTGAAGACTATGGAGTTTAACTAATGAGTGGCTTTGGCAGCGCACCAGGTACCAAAAAGGTTAATTAATTGGAAAAAAGTCTGCCATATCATACGTAGGCCAAATCAAGATCAAAATATTTGTATGCAGGTGATCAAAAAATAATCTCACTTTTCAGGAAATCAAATAGCTACATATCTCCTCATTTTAAATGGAACTGACCCCCGTATTGTATTTTACGTCACATGATGACAAACAAAATACTCGTTTAAATGGTGTGCTGGGTTGCCCATACCTATCTTTTGTCTTTGTTAGTAAAATCTGTTCCTTTCTTAGCAAATTTTTAGTCCAAATGTTTATTTAAATTAAAGTTGGCTGTGACATAGCAGCCATTAATATTTTTCTTAAGAAAATAACAACGACCATTTATTGATTACTAGTGTTTTAGTCAGTTTAAAAGAAATTTCAATGATTTTAAATAAAAACCCTTCTTCTACAACAACAAGATGATATAATACTGGTAGGATGTGAAAAAATGGTTTACTTTAGTCTAGAGTTAATCCTGAAAAATATTCCAGAGAAACCATCTGATAACCTTAATAGTTGCTTTAAAAAATTTGACACAGTGATTATGAATAATGGAAGAAACGAGTTATAGGTCACAGAATGTCGTCACGGAAAACAGTTTTGAAAGTTCCAACCCCTTGGCAGACATACATTTTGGGGTAGTCTAATGGTCGGATGAAGTTGAATATTTCTGTTATTTAACAAGATATGACAAAAATCTTATATAAGAGTTGTAGGGTTTTAAACAAGCATGTCCTAAAAGTATTTTGATGTATACAGATTGCTGCAAAAATCAAACTAACCTCTACAGCAATAACATTTACTTTAGGGACACTCTGTACACTTCGAAATATTTTTAGTGAACATGCCTCATTTGAAACACCCTACCAATCTTATATTATTATAAGACTCTTCTCGTTATATTTTGTTACATAACAGAAATATTGAACTTTCCCTCTGAACCATTGAGCTCGCCCAGGGGGTCAAGGTCTGAGCCAAGGAGTTGTAACTGTCAAAACTGTCTGGCGATTGAGGGAAATATCTTCAAGTAGCTACTCAGGTAACTCCAATATCAAATACAGCTTTTAGAAAATGATACAAAAGTCAAGTTTTAATTTATTAACCTTTGGTACCTGGTACCTGCCAAAGCCACTATAGTCAAACTTCATAGTCTACCATGGCTTAAAAGCCATGTTGAGGAGAGCTACGCTGCCAAACCTTCAGCTTTTACAAAATGACAAAGGGTCTGCCGCTCACGGGCTCTTGACTAGTTCAACAAGTCATTTTGTAAAAGCTGAAAGTTTGTCAGCATGCCTCAACATAGGTAGAAGTGATGGTAGACTATGAAGTTTGACTCATAGTGGCTTTGGCAGGTACCAGGTACCAAAATTTATAAATTAAAACTTAACTTCTATCATTTTGTAAAAGCTGAATTTTATATTATGTTACTTGAACACTTACTATAAGATATTCCCTCAGCTCGGCAAACAGTTTTGACAGTTCCAACCCCTTGCGCAGACAAACATTTTGGGGTGGCCCAATGGTCCAAAAAAGTTGAATATTCCTGTTATTTAACAAGATATAACAAAAAGTCTTATATAAAACTTTTAGGGTTTCCAAATAGGCATATTCTTATATGTCGATGTATACAGAGATACAAATATTTTTTTGGAACACTCTGTATACATTAAAATATTTAAAACAAAATTGAACACCCAAAAGTCCCCAATTTATAACATTGTTTTCTTTTTTTCAGCATTTTTTTTATTTTTGAAAACAAAAAAAGGTCACCACTTTCAACTTACTTACAGGTATTAAGGTATTTTGCTTACACACGTTAGGGGGCCCCAGCCTGGGCCCTGTATCATTGATACGGCAGCTACGCCCCTGCCTACAAACTCTTATATACATCAGACTTTTGGACATATTTGTTAAATAAATAGAAATATTCAACTTCATCCAATCATAAGGCCACATAAAATGTTTGTCTGCCAAGGCTGTAACTGTCAAAACTATCTGCCAACTGGGGAAATATTGTCTAATAGGTACCCCAAGTAACATATATAAAATTTAAAAACGACAAAAGCAAGTAAGGCTTCAATTAATTAACCTGATAAAGCCACTATGAGTCAAGCTTCATAGATTTCCATCGATTCTTCCATGTTGGGAGCATGCGCTGAGAAACTTTCAACTTTACAAAATGACAAAGGTTTGCCGCCACGGGCTGCTACTCTACTAGGGGTTATGGCTTGTCTAATAGTTTTCTTTGACACTGAGTATATTCAAAGAAAATGTTAAAAACCTTCATTTTTAACAGTATTAAAAATAGTAAATCAGGTAAAAATCTTACTTGCATTGACACCTCACTTGACATTCTGCTCCAAAAATGTACCTATACGGTGGTTAATTTTACTCAGGTAGTAAGGTGATCTTACACACATTTTGACAAATAAGTGTTTTCAAAATAATATTTCTACTATAGTTTATAGTAATAACTTAAAAATCATTTTATCAAGTAGGTCTCGTAGGTATATAATTTAGGCTGCAAATAATGTTACTCATATCAATTCAATACCAAAAATTCCTCCGACTGGTTGCTTTAATGAAATGGACAAGTTTAATGAAAATTTTCATTTGTTTTTGCCCTTATCTTTTTGTATTTTGGTTTGTTGTTCAAAAGAACAATCAAGAGTATCTTGATGTATTTTATTATTGTAAAAATGTAAACGGTAACTCTGGAATCTAAAATTTTAAATTAAGTGTGTATAGCTAGTGTACTATATGTTAACATTCGGAATAACTACATAGTTGTTTAACCAAAGAATTATCGGACCTTTTTCAGAAAGAATGGTTGAAAAAAAATAGCAACAAAAGATAGATATCAATGTTTGACCTTAGAGGTTCGAACTGTAATAATTACCCTAGTTTTACAAGGACAGGGACACATTTTTATTGATATACCAATTACTTGTTATAAACTCTTAAGAATAATAGATAAAAAATAAAACAAAAGTGAGGTATATGTAAATAAAATTAGAAAATATTTATTACATCAATGGTTTCCCCAAATCATCATTAAAGAGCATGATAAACATAGTGGGTTAACGTCATACCGACCATGATTAGCAGAATTACACCAAAATATATCATTACTTAAAAATATATCCTTAAGTTATTCAAGATGAATGTAAAATAAATAAAAAAAACAAATGCACTTACGTGGACACTTATCTTACAACCTGTTGATTCTTTTGAGGTTAAAAACTGACACTAATGGGCCTTGCTCTTGTGCAAGCGGCAACCGTAGAGTGAAGTTAATTACATAAATTTAAGTTATCTAGTCCCCTCTAAGTGATTTTTGTCGATAATGGAAAGTCACATTGAATGCTGAAGGTCGGACCGCCGCACGATTCATCATTCATCATAATTCACTCTTAAGGTTTTTGGAAGGATATAAACCTTGTTTTATTTAATTAAGAATTTGAGGTAGTAAATTTAAATAGTTTTAATAAGTGTAGCTTTTATTTATCAAATATTATGAAATAATTTCCTATTTTGTTGAAATGTACATTTATTTAAAATAAGTGCCGTAAAATATTTCCTTTTAAAGTAATTGTTTTTTCTTTTTATGTAGGCAACTGAATATACACGAAATCATGTGTTTATCAGCTGATTGTCAAAAATCTTGAAAGGTGCGAATGGTCAAGAACACCGCCACAGAAAAACTGAACTTCTGGTAACTTTCCTCCACGGATATTACTTACACAGTTAAACGTGTAGACTGCCTCTAGAAGGTGTGTGCTTGAAGGCAAGAACACTTAATGGTTAGTTCTGCCAATGGAAATACGATTTAAAAATATTGACTTACTGGCGCCATCTAGTACCGTATAAATAAAATATAATATGATTAATGATCACTAATTATGAGGCACTTAAGTTGTAAGCGGAATCTGCACTCCAACGATATAACTTTCATAAACGCCGCTAAAGCAGCCGTGGCAAGCATTAATCCTGATTTGTTTATTTTTCAATGTGCAAATTGACAGCAATCGACAGTGAAGTTGTGTCGTTAAGAGTTAATCGTTACGTTATACCGTAAATTTTGTGGAAGTGAATTTTTGATAAAACTAATAAATTTCCTTAATATTAAAGATCCATCTTGCCATTACTTTTTATACAATAAGGTTTAGTGAGTAGATATTTTTATTCTAAACCGCAAAAATTGAAGCAATACACGATGGCCATTGCCCCGACTCCTGGAGTGACCCATGCATTTAGGCAGAATGTTGTGGCAAAAATGTAAGTGCTTAGAAATCTTTTTAGTATGTTAGTCTAGCTAGTTCATGTATATAAATTAATACTTTATTTTCCATTACATCATAAATACCTATATATTCTGCCAAAAAGGTTGTACAATAAGAAAGGTAGAAACAACCCCTATTTTTAATAAAAAAGCTGCTTTCATATTCGAACCAACCACCTGATCTAAACTAAAGGTTTTTAACTACCAAAAAAAACAGTTTTATCTCACTCTTCCATATTCTAGTCTTTATTTATTTATTATTTGTTTAGTTCGGGTTAGTATTAGTATATTTGAGGGCCCTAGTTTCAAAGTGTACAATGTCCCTATAGTTGTATCTTTCAGAGCTGAATTTAAATAAATTATTTTTTAGGCCATGACTACCTCCATAACAAACTGTTTAAACTTTTTTTTAAAAATGCCTTACATTCAATTTATAGGGGTTCTCGTTAATTTTTTATTAAATTATAATATAACACTTATTTCTTCAATATCAACCAATCCCTCATTCATAGTGCCCAGGGGTGCAGTTAGGCTTTCCATTTTATGTTATATAAAACTGAGGGGGCCCTGTACCCACACCAGAGATGTGTAACCGGGATGACTGAAGAAAAGACTTTAAAAATATTTAATCTGTTTTTGAAACTGTTATCTTTGGCCTTTTTTATTTATTTTTATATAAACTTCAAGAATTTACATAATAATTTTTATTTTTAAATTCAAATTCAAATTCATATATTACGGTTAAAACAATTTACATTTACTGACGTCACAATTTAAAATAGTATAAAACTACACAATATTAAAATAGTTAAAGCACAAGTCTAAATTTTACATTACTAAATAAAATTCTCACTACAAATACACATTTTTTTTTTTCTGAACATTTCTGAACATTTACATTTAGACTTATCCAACTAAACTTTTATACATGATTTTAAACAATTAAAATGTCATATCTTTAATTAAGGTATAATTTTTTATATATTTTTGATATTCAGTGAAGAAGCAATTCGTCAGTCTGGTATGAACACTTCAAGAAACAGTATCGAAATGGAGAATCACGTCTTTCAAAAAGCCAAAAATAAAGAGGAGTATTTAAGTTTTGTTGCCAGATTGATACTGCATGTTCGTGAAATGAGTAAGTAACGGAAATTTTTGTATTAGGATTTTTTTACATTTAAGTTTTACTGTGCAGTTGAAAGCACACAATTTAGATTCCCTTTGGTGGAATTACAGATTATTTTTCTTGACATTTCCAAGGTCTTTGATAGAGTCTGACATCATGTATTCCTTAAGGGGTAGATACCTGTAAATGCTTATATTTTCATTGATTTTCATGATTTTTTTGAATGAAAGAGTCATTATATATTTTTAAAAAACTAGTATGTAGTTTACTCAGATATTAAAATAATTTTTTCAAATTTTAATTATTCAAAATGAGAGCTGAACTAGTAAGGTCGGAGAGAGACTTCCTCTCAGAACTCTAGCATCGGTTCTAATGATTTGAAAATTAAAAACTAATTTTTGTGCTTATTAATGTCATAATTTGTCAATGAATCTAAAAAAAAAAGTAAAATAATAAAATAAATCTGAGTAATACAGTGCCAAAAAATATAAAATTACTTTTTGGCTCAATTTTTCCATTGTTTTTGCTTTTAAAAGATATGTTTTCAAAAAATTTCGGATTTTGGAGGTTTGCATAGAAAGAATTGTTGGTTAAAAATATGTGTGCAAACTTTCAGGAAGATCGGTCAATAACTTTTAAGTTATCGTGCTCGCCAATTTCAAAATATGTTTTGAGAACAACGCGTTTAAAGTTTGAATAGGTACATAAAAATTAATTGAATATAGTGATTTACCGACTATGTAATACAAAAAATACTGAAAATTATGTTCTAAAATTTTAGTGATACGTTCTTAAAGAACTATACTAATACATTATGGAAACAATTTTGTTTTATATTTTACAGGTATCATCCCCTTTAA
Source organism: Listronotus bonariensis (assembly GCA_014170235.1). Classification (NCBI taxonomy): domain Eukaryota; kingdom Metazoa; phylum Arthropoda; class Insecta; order Coleoptera; family Curculionidae; genus Listronotus; species Listronotus bonariensis. The sequence continues at coordinate 144,251 of JACEGR010000340.1, read as the reverse complement.
GAAAATTATTTTCTACAGTTTGTATTTCAAATTTGCTTTCTCCAAGTTAATGCTGACTAAGACTCAGAACTGGGACCAACTTTCTGTTTTCAATTCATTCAATTAATTGTTTCAACTTTTATTAATGCTTTAAATCAAATAATAAATTGCATGGGTAACCTTAAGACATTTTTATCAGAGTTTTATTTTTAATCTTCTAATAATTAGTAATAGTAAATATTATAATTAAAATATAATTTTAATTGAACTAAACTTAATATTTTACTTACAAATAACTATATAATAAAGGTTATATTGTTTGTTTATTTATAAGTATTTAGGTCTGATGATGCTGTAAATGACTTAACCAGTCACCATTTTACATTATTTCTAATACCTTAAAAAAAGTAATAAATAAACCAAGACTTTTATTGTCATCTTTACTCTATATTCACACCAAGTTGCTTTAAAAATGTACAATCAGTCAGTATCTGCGACTAAATTGTTAAATTATTTTTGAATTTCTCTACAAAAAACAGAAATTAGGTTAAAGTAAAAAATAAAAGAATAATTCAGAGTCTATCCAATTGTTAAATATCCCAAAAAAACAACTTCACACATATTTACAAACTCTTTACATTCTCTGTTTGAACCTTACTATCCCACGGCCACTATTACTATGTTAAAGCTTAGTCCCAATTCTAGATAGCAAGAAAGGTCAGCCGGGACCTATGAATGGAGTTCCAGGAGGTCAGCAGCAACAAGCACCAGGAATGCCAGATCCCATTAATGCACTGCAGAATTTGGCTAGTCAGGGTATAAATATAAAATGTAGTCTTTAATGGGTCTTTTTTATATAAAGTGTCCCATTTGATAGTAAAAAATAATTTTAAAGAAAATATATTACTTTATAATATGGTAAGGACATGACGAAAATAGTAGATTAACTCTCTAGGATAAGGACAATTCAAGATATTTTGCTTTTGAGTGATATTTTACCAATTTTAGGTCAGGTTCGCCACTTTGTGACAATATTCTAAAAATATTGGGCAAATGGTTAGGTCTTACACTTGGTCTACAGCACTATTGTTCGCACCAAATATTGTTTTTGGAATCATAAAATTAAAAATACTCGTTAGAAATACCAAATAAAAAAATTTACAAGTGAGACAGAATTTAACTTACAAAAAATTATAAGTTTCTGTTTAGATTTATTCTTATTAATGTTATAATTTATACAAAAAACTAAAAAAAATATAACGCACACAAAAAAATACATTTAATATCAAACAACAGGTTGTTGTACAGCTGACAGTGACAACTGTGACATTTTAAATCTGATGTCAGAAGTCGCGCTGGAACGATTTAATTATTGTAGTTTTTTCTTCTAATCATACCCTTAGAAATTTTTTTTTTTTAATTTGATTTACAGGTTGGGTACATAAAAGAAAAGTTTTAAGGGGCTAATTAGCGTGACTTACCTGACACCTAATACACATATTTATCTTAAATTACCGTTTTGTTTATTTCTGCATCAATATCAAACAATACTAGCGCGATTTGCCGTAGAATAATATAAGTAATCTATGATTCTACGCTAAAAGCAAAGTAAAAAAGTAGCGCCATTACCGACGCTTTTTCAAAAGTAGTGGCGCTGCTGACGCGGCAAGCTAAGAACATTCTTTTACGTTCCGTTTTTTGAAAACATCATAAATGCTTTTTAGTTTAAAATATATTTTTTTAAATACTTTTTAACCACTACGGTTGTTATGTCTAGATGAATTTATTTTTTTGGCTTAGCTTTGTTACCTTGCTTATAAATTATGGTTAAGGATCAAGACGATTTTGATGTTTTTAACCTGGAAACAATTCTCCATAAGCTTCAATACAAAAATGCTTTAATTTAATTGGCCATATCTCTTTTAATAATTAGGTTATTAAGACAATTAAAAAAGGAAGTGTTAAAGCAAGGTGAAGCTATAGCTTTGTCGTAACCGTTGTTATTTACTGTTAACATACATTCTACAGGGTGTAACCAAAAAAGTATTCTCCCGAATACCAAACACACAAATCTATTCGAATACCGGTAAAATGTATTCTGAATACTATGTGCTGTTGAAAGGCAGTAATCTTATTTGGAATAAATTATATCCTTGCTTATTTCTGATGCTTTATCATCACAAATTTGATTACTCTCTTTAACAGCACATCATACAATGAGATTAAGAATTATTCATTTTTTCAAAAAGTTTTAATCCTCTGTAAGATGTATTGTTACCAGTAAATAATAACGGCTATGCCAAAGCTACAGCTTCACCTTTCTTTAACATTTTCTTTAATTGTTTCAATAACCTAATTATTAAAAGAGATATGACCATTTAAATTAGAGCATTTTTGTATTGAAGCTTATGGAAAAATCAAGCATATGCGATATTAATGTTCATGAGTGTAGAAACAGTTATTAAAGATTTTTAACATAAATAGCTATTAGAAAATGCTCATCTGGGTGGTTTCTATTACTATTTTAGAACACAAGAATGTGTTATTAATTAGGCGAAAACATTTTATTGTGACACCTAATGGCGCAATTAAATGAAAAAGACCCAGTTGAATTTTTTTTCACTTTTTCCTTTTTTTCCTAGAATGATTTTATTTCTTAATTTTTATTGCTTGTATCTTATTTATCTCCTGGGTCGACATCATCCTCACAGACAGCTGTCTTATCCAGTTTCCGTTTGTGAGCCTTCTTTTTTACCAACATTTTTGCTACTCATTTTAGCAGTGCATAAAAAATAAACAAAATATTTAAGATAAAACAAGTTGATATACAAAAAAAAAACTGAATAAAATCTCACAATTCTTTTATATACAGTGGCTCCCTAAAATATTCGGACACAATACTTTATATAGTTTTGGATATCAATAAACCACAGAAACTTTTAATTAAAAATTAATAATTTCTTTAAAAAATAATTATATGCTTAAGTAGTAAGTTAACAGCTGAGCATTTGAATGAGTTAATAAAAAAACAGTATGGTCAATATAAAATAGTAAATAACAAAACACAAATATTTTAGTCACAAAAATATTCGGATGTGGAAATAATTTTTTTTTTAAATAAATCGTTTTACAAAACTATTATTTAGTATGTCCCCCTCCTTTTCTAACCACTTCTTGTAAACGTTGACGCATATAATAAACTAACTGAACATTTATTTTTAATAATTGGGGTTTTTTTTGCATTTTCTTTGCAACTTGTTTTTTAATATTTTTGTAAAATATTTTATGTGTATGTTTATAATGCCAGGCATTCCAGTAGATTGTGGTCTGGGGATAAGGAGGGATTTTAATTACTTAGTTAATTATAAAATGACCATTCGCGACCAATACCCGTACTATGCTGGGGTCATTGTATTTATAGAATTTAAATAAAGCCAAAATGTCCTTTTCTCCACACTTTTCTAAGATTTTGTCTTTAGTTGTTTAAATGAGTGTTTTTCTATTAGTTCGGCAATAAAAACCAATTTACGCACACTTATTGATGAAATACACTCCTACATTATGACAGGGCCACCTCCGTGTTTAGCAGTTGGACGGACTTTGCCTTTTCAGCTTCTCGTTTGCTCTTCTCAACGCCATTTAACGTCTATTTGGATGAAAACTGTTAAATTTAAACTCGTCTTAAAAAATAAGGTCATTCAATAATTTTTAAATATGTAAAGATATTATTTGGCAAAATTGAATCGAACTTTAATATTTTTGCTGCTAATCTCGAGCTTTCTAGCTACTTAGCCATTATATCTATTCTTTCCGATGTAGCGACGGATAGTTTTGATACTCACTACTTAGTGGTAATGATTTTTTTAAAGTTTTGAGTTTCGAGCCACTAATTTTAAGGTTTTAATAAGGTTCTTTTATAATTATTCGACTAGGTCTCTTTCATGTAACAATTTTGGAATTTTTTATCGAATTTTTATTAAACCGTTTCGAATATTTTTATGTCGCAAAAAAATGTGGCCGAATCTTTTAATTAAAATTTCTAGGATTTGACATTTTTTTTGTTTAAAAGAATTAATTGAGAATTGGACTTAATTATTATAGAAATAAAGAAATAGAGGTCGATTCCTAGTTATATGTGCAAGTTCTATATAAAAGGAAGTTTCGGTCATGTCCGAGCTTTTTGGGAACCACTGTATATTGATAAATGTTAGCAGATATTTGTAATGCTTTTGAAATAGTTAATGAGTTGTCTTTCATAGGAAGTAGAAATGCTATGGTAGGAATGGGTGGTCCACCACAGCCAGGACAGATGGGCCCTGGACAGGGAGCCGCTAATTTATTACAAACGTTGAACCGGGGCCAAAACCAACAGCTTATGATGGGAGGAATGCCAGGCAATATGCCGATGCAGGTGTGTACTAAAACAGTTGTAAATATTTATATTACCTTCAAACAAATATTATTTGGCTTTTCTCCAGAGTAAAATTAAAAAGTTTATTTAACATTTTAAGAAAATTAAAACTTTATATTATACTATTCTGTTCTTACACACTATAATATAGTATAAAGTGTAAGAGCATAATAATTCTCTATAATATATAAAAGTTTTTTAATTTTCTTAAACTGTTAAATAACTTTAACTTTATTATGGAGAAAAGCAAAATAATATTTTGTTTAAGTAATCTCCCAGAACTCAAATAAAGCATCAAATAATTTATATTAGGGAATTATTGGAATTTATATAAGTCTAGCAGTAATAAATTCAGCAGTATTTTGACATTACGCATGCTCAGTAGTGGTTTTTAATAAGGGAAACTGTATTAAAGTTACTGCCAGACTTTAATTGTGCGAAAATATAGTCGGTCGTTTCCCCTTCCTTATTTTGACATTTAAAAACAAAATTAGGTTAAGGGTTAAAGTAATTTTTGTTTATTTTTAAATTTTGTCTTACAAAACTTCTCCATTTTTTACTATACAAAATAAATAAATAAAATAGACTTTAAATAAAAACAAATAATATTCCAGTTTTAGGTTAAAAATAATACAAGCATGTCATGTTGACTAATAACACTTCTTCACATAGACGCGTTAAGGTTTAGCAGTAATAAAATAAGGGTTTTCCCTTAATACTGCTAGCACTATTTGCCTATTCCAATGATTCCCTATTACCTATCAACAACTTTGCACTGTGGAATGAACTGTCATTTTCTTAGAATAAGTCAATAATAATTTGAAATTTAAAAAAATAATAATAATTAAATATAGTGTGTGTCTACGTAAGTTGGCGTCATATGGAAATCTTTTTTATTTTTATTTAATAAGGACAATGTACAGGGTGTCCCATTTTGGTTTGCAACAGGGGGTATTTCAGTTATTATTAAAGATAGAATCCTGCGGTTTTCGCGAACCTGAGCTACTTTTTGTGAAACGAAAGATGCCATAAACAAAGCCGTCATAGCCCCTCTTTGTATCTCAGTTGGCTGATAATGTATCGAAAAGGTAAAAACGGATTATTATATATCTTTTTATGTAGAATGCAGTGGCGTAGTCAGAATTTTTCAAAATTTTCTTGTTTTAAAAATATTGACCAATGATGGTTTTTTTTCAATGGATCACCCTGCATATTTGTCAAAATAATTTGCCTTTTTACAAGCTTTTTAAAAATATACACTGTGGGTTTATTTTTATAAACAACGACAAAATTCCCAATATTCATAATTCACATCCAAAATTTTGCAGTAGGCCATGCAAACAAATCAGTTAACAGTTTTTTTATTGACTTGATTATTGTAGTAGTTAACGTTATGTATTTCAAAATTGGATTTTGCTAGTTTATTTAATTATGTGTTTTCTTTTGTTACATAAATCTAGGTATGTAGCACTTACACGAGCAACATTATTAATTTGTAAATAGTTTTTATTAAATCATTTTCTTGATTTATTGTTAGCATAATATATTTAGTTTATTCTTGATTCAAAAAAGCATAAAACAAAAAATGTATTGCTTTGTGTGTTAAGCTAGTTTTTTTTTGTTAGTTTCAACTAACAAAACTGTTGCATTGATTGAAAATGGCAGTAAATATAATAAATTTATAGGTGTTTTTAGAATAAAAAATATACAAAATAGAATAGATATAGATTATTTAATAAAACCATGTAGTAATTAAAAATTTAGCTCAAGAAAGTGACCTACTAGATTACACTCATGGATCACAATTATCACAACAGTTCGATTTTATCCATAAGCTTTAATTCTCTTTTAATAATTGAGTTATTAGGACAATTAAAAAATGAAAATGTTTAAGAAAGGTGAACCTATAACTTTGGAGTAAACATTGTTATTTACTGTTAACAATACATCTTACAGGGTGATTAAAAGTTATTGGCAAAAATAAATAATTTTTAATCGTCCTGTGTGATGTGCTGTTGAAAGGCAGTCATCTTATTTGACGAATAAATTATACCCGTTACTTATTTTTGATGTTTTATCATCACAAATTTGATTACTCTCTTTTAACAGCCCATCATACAGAGATATTAAAAATTGTTCATTTTTTCTCAAAATTTTATTCACCCTGTAAGATGTATTGTTAACAGTAAATAACATCGGTCACGCCAAAGTTATAGCTTCACCTTTGCTTAACATTTTCTTTTTTTAATTGTCTTGATAACCTAATTATTAATAGAGATATGGGTATTTAAATTAAATCTTTTTTGTATTGAAGCTTATGGAGAAAATCAAGCTGTTGCGATAATTATGTCCATGAGTTTGTATAACAAAAAAACATTATTAAGTTAAGCAAAATCCAATTTTAAAGTCGTGACGTAAGCATGACTACAGTAATTAAGTTAATAAAGAAAACTGGTAACTGATTTGCTTTGCATGGCCTACTGCAAAATTTTGGATATGAAATGTAAAAATTGGAAATTTTGTGGTTGTTTATAAAAGTAAACCTATAGTATTATGTATTTTTAAAAAGCTTGTAAAAAGACAAATTATTTTTTAACAAATATACAGGGTGTTCCATTAAAAAAAAACAACATTGGTCAGTATTTTAAAAACAATATTATTTGGAATAAATCTGACTACGCCACTGCATTCTATGTAAAAAGTTATATCATAATCCGTTTTTATCTTTTTGATACATTATCAGCCAACTGAGATACAAAGGGTACCTGAAAATGCAAAATTTTTATAATCACCCTGTAGCTCAGAAGCTAAGAAAAAAGTTTGCATATTTAAGAGATATTTTTAAATAATTCTAAACATCTTCTTGTGTTATATCAACATTTAGTATTAGCAAAAATAAAGGTACTTTACCCTTGAGCAAAAATTACATTTATGACCAAATCTTGTAGAGAGTTATGATCAAATTTGATATCTAATGATTGCCTTTTGGGTTTAGGATCATGCAAAACTCTTTTTAAGGAATATATTTGTTTTTGTGTAAAAATAAAATAAAAAGTTTTCCATATGAGGCCAACTTATGTAGGCACATTGTATTTGTTTTAAATTCCAATCACTGTATATCTTTAGATCATTAATAGAAAATTTGCACAGCTGGCATTTTTGGTAAATTACCTAAACATTAGTCATAAAAACATTTTATTTCAAATTTCCTGCAAGCTGTCAATCTTAATTTGAATACAGGGGAAGTCTATCTTGTAAATTATGTAATAAAATTGTCATATACCACCTAGATGTGTTAACATAAAAAAAGCTTGGGTTTTTTATTGTTTCCATTTATCTAGTAATATTTGTATTTTCTCTTTTAGTCAGTAGTTAATGAAAGTGTACTACAAGGACTGTATAAATAAGTTATTAACTTTTTACAAATCCTGTTACTCTTAAATTTAACATGTGTTAATAATAAAATTCAAATACTGATTGTATTTGTATATAGATCACTACTGAATTGTAGAGAAAATACATTCTTTCCGAAGGTATGTAACTTAAACCTTACAAGTCTGGAGTCAGTAATTAAGGGGCCTTGTTTCAAATCTCGTGTTATTATCAATGTTATTAATCAAGTGTTATAACTCATTGTCGCCTTTGTATCTATTTTAATAAGTTCAAAAATATTGCCCTTGTGTCACCTTTATACACTTTATTTTACAAATAATCAGAGGAGTGTCTTTTCAAAAGGAGATATATTCAATTTTTATTTTTGTTTTAAATTTCTTGTGAAACTTATTTATTTATAATGAAATGTACAAATTCTTAAACTTAATTATTAGTTTAGTTTTGTCTTCCATATACCGTTTTGTGTCAGTATAAGGTGAAAATTTTCAATAAGAATAATAAGATTAAACAAGAAGTTTCAAACAAAATAAAGTGATTATATTCCATTTGAAAAGACACTCCTCATCTGTAGCATTATTGTTGTTTCAGGTACCCCGAATGCAAAATATGGTTATGCAGCCCAACAATCAAATGCCAGGACAAATGCCCATGCAGCTCCAAGGCCAGATGGGTGGGCAAATGGGCGGACAGATGGGTGGACAGATGCAGGTAAGAAACAAGAGTTTACACTGTCATGGGGAAATTAAAATCTTACTGTGGGTAAATATTTAAATCTGCAATAGAAAGAACTAAGATACAACCATTGGTTTGTTAATTTTGGTACTTGTATACTGGTGATTTGTACAGGGTGGTGGCTTTTTGTTCTCCTTGCAGGGTATAGCAAAAACTAAAGGAAATAGAACAAATCTGATTACACAATCTCGGTTAGGATTTTAAAAATAAATTTAGTAGTGAAAGTAAATCATGCCTAACTTGATTCGTTTTGGAGATACAGAGTGTTTTCAAATTTCGTCAATTTAAATCTTATATATAAAATTCTCGTGTCACAATGTTCGTTTCCGTACTCCTCAGAAATGGCTTGACCGATTCTCATGAAATTTTGTGAGCATATTGAGTAGGTCTGAGAATCTGCCAACATCTATTTTTCATACCCTTAGTGATAAGGGTTGTCCACCCTTAACATCTTAAAAATTATTTTATATGGCAAAACAACGTTTGCCGGGTCAGCTAGTATAATATAAATAAAAATTTAAAAATTAACTATTATTTAGATTCTAAAATTTAAAATTTAGCGTTACCTTTAGGAGATTTTGAAAACGATTGACTTTAAATGTCAGAAAAAACGCTAAAATTGAAATTTTAAAACCTAAGTAATAGTTAATTTTTAAATTTATATTTATATTTTAGTTTTATTTATCAGACTTGCCACCGAAACGTCGATTTTTAATTTTCTAGATACTTGTTTTAGATTTTTTGGGTTTTTCTTTATTTAACTATCATTTTTGGCATGTACTCAATTAATATCAATTAAATGAATCCGCCTAGCAATACAGACCATATTATCTTCAATACCTGTATATTATATTACCATTGCAAAGATATTTTAAAGGGTTTAACAAAATACCACATTTGATATATTTATCTCTTATAGTTTTGGAAATATGACCATATATTTCTAAAAAATACTAGATATACGCATTAAGATTTGGACGCTCATATTTCCGAAACTGTTAGAGAAAATCATTTTAAATGTCGTAAATTCTTAAAGGTCTTTAAAATGTCCTTTTAATGGTGATGAAATATACAGGGATGTTTTATTTAAAAATGCCATTTTATTATCGAATTTCTGACGATCTGACTTATTTTCGAAAATATGACAAATTAAATATATCAAATGTAGTATTTTTTTACGGCTTTTAAGAAGACCTTTCTATTGGTTATAAAATATACAGGTTGTTCCATTGAAAAAAAAACTAACTTTGTGTTATAACTTTAAAATAAAAGTCAATGGAAGAAATATAAGGAAGTACGCCACGGAATTTTACGTAAAAATCTGTAGAACATTGCTATTTACATTTTTTCTCTAGACTCTAATATCAAGCGAGTTACAAGTGCCTGGCCAAATTGACAAAATTTGAAAAACACTCTGTATCTCCAAAACGAATCAAGTTAGCCATGATTTACTTTTCACCATTGAATTTGTTTCAAGAATTGAAATCGAGATTGCAAAATCAGACTCCTTCTATCTCTTTTAGTTTCTGCTAAACCCTGCAAGGTCAACAAGCGCCACCCTATACATTAATATTATAAGATAAAAAGCAAGAAAAAATATAGATATCATCAAAAAATTATCAAAATAACAACAATAGCTTATAATCAAAATGCCAGTACTGCAAATATTTTTGCTGATAGAAAAATTATTAATTTGTTGAATTCTTTTATCATAGTTTCATGAATTTATCAATTTGCGACAGAAACATGCAATGAGTCAATGCATATAATTCCACATATTTTTCTTCTGTTGTTTCATTTATGTAGATGCAAGGCTCTGTTGTGGGTCCGGGTCAAATGGGGCCTGGACAGATGGGTCCTGGTCAGATGGGTCCTGGTGGTATGCAGATGGGACCAGGCGGAGGAATGCAAGGTTCAATGGGCGGACAAATGATGGGTAAGTATCTTATTATTTTGATGGTCAACTTTTTAATTTTCCTTACCAAAACATGCATTGTCTTTTTTAATATTATGTTGTTTAGTGTTTTTTAATTTATATCGGTTCTGGGGGCTTGTTAGATAAAAAAGCTTTTGTCCTAGGTAAATTTTAATAAAATTAAATATTCCAACAAATGTTTTTAATATATTTTACTTAAGTTCAGTACTGTTCTGGAAATTAATTATAAAAACACTTAAAATAGTTCATAGGGGTGTTTAAAATATTTATACAGGGGTATTTCCTAACTAAAGTATATGAAACTTAAGGGGTGATTTTGTCTTTTTTATGAAAAAACGTTTCTATAAACATGTGTCCGGACTTGCTTCGTTTCTCAGATACAGAGCGTTAAAGTTTTTAAAAAAGTCGGTGTCGTACTTTTTTCACTAATAATATTCAGGCTGTGGTGCCCATAGACTCAATATCCTTGATATAGGTAAATCTTTACAAGCTCCTAATTCATTAAATAAATGTATTAAATTTAATCTAAATCGGTTAAAGGACTTTTAGATATTTAAAAATACTTTAACGCTTTGTATTTAGAAATGAAACAAGTCTGGATATATGTTTATAGGAACTTTCATAAAAAGACATAAGAAATCACCCCTTAAAGTTTCGTACCGCAGTTAGGGAAGCATCCTATATATATATTTTTGTCCTAGGAGGATGCAACTACAACAACCCAAACCACCCAACCCGACCAACACGATGCTTCCTGACCCCATCGATGATGGGGAGGCGGTGGTTATATTGAACAAACTGGACCGGGTCAAATGTTCGCCCAGTCGCCATTGCAAACTTCTGCGCAATCGCCAGCAGGTGGAGGTAAGTTCTGTAATACTTACTTAACAAATATTTTTGAGGAAACCATGCCTAAACTTTAACCCCCAAAAAGTGCTTTGGGCGTGTCTTTATTACATCCACAAAATTAAAGAATTTCTGCCATAGATCTTCTTTTGTGACAGATCGTACTGTCTCATGAAATAATTGTTTGTTTGTCTAAATTTACAAATTTTCTCACTCTTTCAACTCGGTAAACAATTATTGAAGATTTGGTTGCACCCATCGAATTTGATAAAAACATTGGTTGTATGTTGTGCTCCATTTTAATAGGTTTATGTGTCAAAGTTGAGTGCTATTGGCTGTGACATTAATTAGCGATTTTAACCACCGATGGGGGCGCTGCTAAACGTAAAACAAAGTCTTTGAAAGAAGCAGGTATATATAGGCAGGTAGCTAGCTGTGATCCCAGCCACGGATTTCGGGTATTGGAACGGTTTAAAATACTGTTCAGAGTTTCAATACAGCCGTGAATTTGCATGGTTTATACGTAGTAAGTGTGTTAAAACTCGATTTGTGAGTTTGAGTAGTGCCCTTGATGGTTTAACAGACTTTTTTGTTAGTGGTGATTAGTGAATGGCGCCATCTAAAACTTTCCGGAATGAGTAAAGAAGTGTTTTTTTGTGACGCTAAACCAGTATTTTCATACCTCAATTGCACTCGATAGTGGTGCAAAATTGAAGAGAAAAGAACCTGAATTCCAAAACATATTATTTTGATTATACACACATCTTTTTATTTAGATGTTATTGGCTCTTCTAATGCCATAATAAACGTTTTTAATATAGGTGAAAGAAAACTTTTTTGATAAAATAAAATAAAAAAACACCTAGCTGTTCACGCACAACGCTCAAAAACGCGTTAAACATAATCAGTAAATAAAGAATATTATATTGTATCCATTTCAATGGTTAAACATGTCCGATCACCTGTTTTCTTAGGTTGCGCCGTTGACCACCAGAGTCTCATTGATCTTTGAAATCGCCAATAAAGTAGCTGTACATATACAGTGTCTATGTTTATTACTAATTTTATGAAAAAAGTTATTCTTTATAAAATGTTCTGCATGATTCAAAATCTGAAATACAATCTCATCATATCAAAGAAAGTGTCTCAGTCATCTACAAGGTTTGGCCTCAAAGTATTAACTGTATTTTGCTTTAATATTGCAAAAAAAATCTATTTCTGGGCAAATCGAAAGAGTTAAGTTTATATATAAGTGCATTGTACATTCTTCTTGTTTTAATAACAACAAAATTAAAAAGTTTATTTAAAACTGTCCTTTGACATTCATAATTATGGAATGTAATATAATGTTAGCATAACCTAAATTTTCCACTGCATTGTCAAAACAAAATTGCATATTTGGGGTACGATTTCGGCTCATTTGGGTTCCATTTTGGTTGACAGATAAAGTAGGTTAAACTTCGCTTTTAACCAAAAGCATACCAATTGGTATATAATAAAGTTTTAACCATTGCTTATCTGTCAACGAAAAATATAAAATGAGCCAGAAACTATAAGCCAAACCTCGTAGATGACTGACAAAATTTGATATTTGATGGATTTGCTTTTAGGTTTTGGACCATGCCAGGGCTTATAAAGAATAACTTTTAGTAAATCAAGAATAAAAAGTTTTCCTTATATTTCTCCAACCGTGAACACTGTATGTTTCCCTTCTCACTAAATGGTGTTTCCAAATTGAAACTGATTTTTGACTTTTTTAGGGTCTCTCCTCCAACCACCCAGCGCATCACCTTCTCTCTGGCGCCCAGTCCAGGTGTACCAATGGGATTGATGGGTGGTTACCCCAGACCTCCAGAGTATGGCTCCTAGTCCCGGCGGATCGTTGAATACTTCCGGGTCAGCCAGGACAGAGTCCTATTGGCGCTGGAGGACCCATGACTGATGAACAAGCATATAGAGAGAAAAAAGTAAACTAGTTGACAATTTTTCTATATTTTTTTATTTATGTATTTAATAGCATTAAGAGCTCCCTCACTCGGTAATTCGATAGAAAAGAAGAAATAGGCAGGAAAGAAATTTCCTTTCTATTTCTTGTCTGTACTCTGTATTATTCTTTCTAAATACCTCGTAAATCTTTGGCAGTGGAAAAATAACAGACTACTGGTCCTGAAAACGTTGGGTTCTTGTGGAAAAATGCACCCATTATAGAAAAAAATGCATTTGTTATTTCTTAAAATTTATATATATTTTTTACTTATGCTTCATTTATTTCGGCATATTCACTCATATTTCATTAATCAGTCCAAGTCCATTAGATATCCGAGTTTTAAATATTTTGTCTTTTGCATAATTCAAATGTATTTAGCTTTTGGTCTATTTTGTATAAAAATATAGAGGGAGAAAAAGACAGCAACAAAATTTGCGTGTAAAAAGGGGAGAGTGTAGCATAAATATATAATAATATTAATCCCACTGAATTAGCAAGTTAAGTTGTACCATGGTAGAAAGATTGTGCATGGGTTTAAGACAAATGGCAATGCTCCTCGTGTGTTCCCGCAAACACCCGCTTATAAAAGATCTTGAAATGACATCAACGTCCAGCAAGTAAGGAACGAGATCACTTTTATACAAGACGCCATTACAACAGAACACGATAAATGACAAAGAAAGAATCAAATCGCCTTTCTATTTCCAGGCGTCCATGTTGTCGTCATTCGTGAGTGCGGAACGAGCCGGAAGACTTTACGGAGTTCGAAATAGACAGGAAATAGAAAATAGAGAAGAGAATTTCTTTCTTGGCGAGATACGGAAGTCCAGGCACAGAATTTTCACTTACTATTCATAAAACGATGATAATATCAAGACTTTTACAATACTAAAAAAACAAGACAAATTGATATTTTTTCTTATTTCAGGTTAGACAGTTAAGCTTACAGTGCATTGAACCTTTAAGAAAAATGATTGCCAAGATGGGAAATGATGGTAAAGGTTACAGAATTTTGATATTTATTTTTCTTTTTCTTAAATACCTTTAGAGCTCAGTTATCAATATGTTTTTAGGTTTTTAGCACATCTGTCGCATTTGAATATGATTGCCCCATCAACACCATTTGACATTTAGGGATTCATATTTAAAGAGTTACTGATTATTAAAGAAGCTGGCCAAACTTATTGATAATTTGAGTCTAAATAAGTGAAAACTAAATTGCTTACCATTTGATTTAAAAGCAATATACAGATCGCTGATATTGAAACGAAAATTTCCAGAAGGCGGTATCTGTGTTTTTTAAAATATATACCGGGCGATGCATCGCCGGGCGGGACATAGAAATCCCATGTAATTTTTAATGGGGTCAATTATTGGCTCGCCTAATTATTTTAGAGAAAAATTCTTTTGAAGTTTATTGAAGAGCATGCAAATCTACGTCCATGGTAAAAACTTTAGATTTTTCGGTTAACCCGTTTGCTAGTTAGATGCTAATATATTTTTATAAATTGTTACATTATTATCGCCTCATATTTCATGAACAACAATAAAAATACCAGTTAGCGTTACATAACGTTGTCATTTTGAAATGTAGTGCTTTATTATAATCAAAAAATCGTAGAGCGAAAAGATTAACCATGAGTTATACTACTGAAGAAAAAGTATTGATTATTAAATGGTACTATCAAGGAAATACCAAAAGGTGTCAGACATGTTCGCTGCTCAGTATCCGAATAGACCGATACCCGGAAACAATGAACCCAATCATCAAAATTACCAATACTGGAGCAAAGAAAACCAACATAGATTTGTCGAAACGAGGACGCAATATCCACAGAAAGTAAATGTTTGGGCGAGGATTTTCGGACAACATATTATTGGACCATTTTTTCTTAATCAAAATTTGAAGGCAAAATTTTATTTGGAACTACTAGAAGAACTAATTTTACCCGCTTTAAATGATGTATCCAGGGAAAATCAGGAAATTTGGTACCAAATGGATGGCTGCCCGGCACATAATACCCTGGCTGTTCGGAAATATTTACACAATGCTTTTAATGGAAATGTTATTGGCCTACATCACACCATAAATTGGCCAGCCAGGTCTCCTGATATTTCGCCAAATGACTTCTTCCTCTGGGGCCATTTAAAAAGCATGATATACAGGATAAAAATTACTCTAATCTAGATGAGTAAAAATGCTATTTCTGCAGAATGCAATAAAATTTCAATTTACCAGTTAGCCAATGTAAGAAGACAATTTTATGAACGTCTGGGTTATTGTCTAGCAGTCAATGGAGAAATATTTGAGAATTTTCTTAAATCTTAAGTTTATTTCCAACATATTAATTATTGTAATAATATTAATAATTTATTGAAGTACGTAAATATTATAAACGTCATAACTTCTTGAAATTTTTTACCTAGTTAAGTTTATCTTAACTTAATTCGTTTGTATAAATACAACTTTAATCTTTTCACTCTACGATTTTTTGATAATAATAAAGCACTAAATTTCAAAATGACAATGTAATGTCACGCTAACTGGTATTTTTATTGTTGTTCATAAATATGAGGCGATAATAATGTAACATATTTTTAAAAATATATTAGCATCTAACTAGCAAACGGGTTAACCGAAAAATCTAAAACTTTACCATGGACGTAGATTTGCATGCTCTTCAATAAATTAATAGAATTTTTCTCTAAAATAATTAGGGGAGCCAATAATTGACCCCATTAAAAATTACATGGGATTTCCTATGTCCCGCCCGGCGATGCATCACCCGGTATATCACTTTTAATTCTTTCACTTCCAAGTGATCATGATCATTTAACTCAAGTGAATTTCAAAAACCATGATGTAATCCATTTCCGAAGATTTTGCTTTTTATCATGTTTTACACAAGTATAGCAAATATGGCGTATTTTTATGTTTATTACTGTGTTTTAAAGTAGTACATAATACCTTTCACATGTAATTTTAACATGTTTTTTAACTACTTGCCTGTTTCTTTTTGGGGTATTGTTTTTAAAAATAAATAAAATAATTTTTATAAATATTACGACCTAAATATATATAATTGCGAACTATTTTTAACAGTGTGCTGTATTTGTTTATTTAAGAATAGGATACGTCATCTGTATATTGTTTTTGCTCAGATAGTTTGCAGCCTTAAACAGTGTTCACCGGAAACTTGGAACCATAAATCATTCCAGCCGTTAGTTAATATCCGTGTTGATTCAAGATTTTTGGTGAAACCTGTGTAGATTTATTAGTTTTTGCTGAAATTCATTAATTACAATATTTTTTTCTTAATTCTAGATGTTGAAAAAATGAGTAAGATGAAAAACTTTTGGAAATTCTATCAAATCCGCAACAGCGTATGCCTCTTGATACCCTTATCAAATGCGAAATTGTATTAGAAAAATTGACTTTAAACGAGGTGATGGCTCGGTCAGTACTAGCTCGGCACCTCATTTACCATTCAAGGTAAGAAACATCAATTAAAATAATTATGACCTGTTCACTAAAGTGTATTAACCTAGCAAAATGTCATAGCAACCTCCTGTTTTCTTCTACCTGCTTCTTTTTCATTAAACCAACATGATGGTATTTCGGCGATAAAACTTAAGTTAAATTAAAAAAAGAAAAACAAAACTATTGCTGATCTATATGCATTAAAGGTTGAAGACTTACTTGTAATTCTCATAAAATAGTCTTGTTGAATATCATTCGAGAAAAATTTTTTAGGCAAAATATTTCTCTTGTTTTATTAAAGTTCGTTGCTTTGTGATAATTTCGTTCATGACATTTATTCATGTTGTTGTAAATGTCATTCACAAAAACAAACTTTCATACAATCGAAATATTTTTCCAGCAAAATTTTCTCTCTTATGATATTATATTTGAATATATTTGCCGAGAAATAATTCTATTACAAAATGGTTCAGTTGTTGATGCCTTTACTTTCTTAAAAAAGTTAAAATTATAAATATTAGGAATTACTGGAGAAGGTGTTGTGAAACTAAACACATTGTATCTTTTTAAAAGTTACTTTAACATCCTGTCAATCCACTCATATTACATATTAAATAATTGGTGAACTATTTTCCAGACAACTAACATGATTGTCTCAAAGGCTATAAATGTAATATTTTTTAGCACTTACCCTACATTGATTTTAGGAACCTCATGTTTTTCATTCGCTTCTGGACGCGGTTGCCCAAAATTTGCAGAGCCCTGTAATCAATCATACGTTGCATAGGACATTTGGGCCGACGTTGGATTCATTATTTGGACCAGAATTTAAGTAAGTTGTGATATACAGAGTGTGTGTAGTTAAGATGTATTCTCTTTTTGGTGGAATGTATTACAATTTAAATGTTTATGATTTTTAATTAATAGCATTGTGATACGCTACTTTAAGCATAAATATACTGAGTTACACCGTTTTTTTACTTACTTAATTTCATATAATTCTTATTAAATTAAATAATAGTACCTATCTTATTTTTAGGCTTGTACCGCCATTAAAGAAAGCTAAACTTGAAGAGCCAACTAGTGATATTCCCGACGTTTTACAGGGTGAAATAGCACGTCTGGACCAGAAGATTCAAAGTCAGTCTAGATCCTAATCAGCAACCAGGATCGAAATGTATTCAGTTGACTTGTTGGTTGGATGACAAGTGAGTTTACAATGTAGTTCATAACCCAAAAAAAAACTATTTATTTATTTATTTACTACACTGGTTAAATCTTAAAAATATACTTTAATTAATTTAAAATATAACTTAACAATCTTAAAGGTCGGGTGTTTGGCCTAGCGTGTTAAGGCGCCAGGTCGTTGAGCGCACAACCGACGTGAGGTGGGTTCGAAATCCTGCCGGCGGCCAAGGTCAGAAATTTAGTAGTTAGCTCTAGCAAGACGGACAAAGTGCAAAATGTATCGACGCTAATAGCCCGCAAGGACTAAGGCGCCAAAATACAATTTGCAGTGTCCTGCGCAACCGTAGACATATAGACCCTACTGAGTTGGTGGTTTCGTTAGTCCCACTGGGTGAGGTGGAGGTCTTAAGTTGTCGAGCATAGGACCGTAGTTCAGAACCCACGTTAGGCTGTAGGTCCCGTCTGAATGACATAACCCAGACCAGACGTAAAAGACAGGGCGCACAATAAGCCGAGCGGCTTCAATGGATCGGTTATCCCGACCCTATTCTAAGATCTAAAGAACAGTCTCAAAATAAAAACATATTTAACAGGTTGTTACCTTGTACAAACAGTTTTAAACCCATTTTTATTAATTTATAATTTTTGTGTGTTCTTTGAATTGACCAGTAAGTTTTATTTTTGTTTTTTTTCTGTTTTTGCTTTTGTCATTCTCCTATGAAACTGTCAGATTATAAATTAATATGTCACTAGTTCTGATTTTCCGCTTAATCTCATTACAGGCAACTACCATGTGTCCCACCGATCTCTCTGATGGTTCCAGAAGAGTATCCTAAAGAAGCACCTACTTGTCACATGACGTCACACGAATATAACGCCACAAAGTTTTTATCTGATGTACAGATTGCATTATTGGTAAGTACTGGTATCTGAGGTTCAGAAGTAAATTAAATGACAGGATTTTCCGAGTTGATACATGCAAATTAGGATAGTTCTAAAAAATGTCAGTAGTTTAGGGCAAATTTTGTCCAGTGTGAAAAATTAAGGATTCCTATAATAAGGCTTTCGCGGCCATCTTCTGCTAAACTTAAGTTTTTTGGGCTATTCGGCCGTCGTTGTAGATTTTGTTTCCTTGACGTTTCGCCAGCGCGAGTGGTTGGCATTCTCAGAAGGTTCCTAGTAGACTACTTGCCTACTACTGTAGTACAACGACGGCCGAATAGCCCAAAAACCTAAGATTAGCTAAGGATTTCTAACTTTTCTATTTTAAAATAAAATTGGTTCACTTGTTATGTTAGGCGCCTACAGTTTTCCCGGGTGGGTTTAATTTAAAATATCAGATAAGGTAACTTTTTCAACCTGATGTCATATGTTACGACTTATATTGGATTTTGACCCCAGTTTTAAGTTTGGATATGTAACGTGTATATGTGAATGTGGTAGACAATGCTTTATCATTAAAATTAAAGTTTCGGACTTCCATTGTCTTTATTACATTTATTCGCACAACGTTTCGGGCAGTACAATCTCTGTCGGTTTTCAAGTGTAAACTCAGTTATGACACAGATTGTACTGCCCGAATCGTTGTGTGAATAAATGTAATAAAGACAATGGAAGTCCGAAACTCTTTTAATTTTTGGACATGTAAATTGCGGATAATTTGGAAACAAGAAATTTTGATATTTCTTAGTAGAAAAAGATTTTTTTAGTAACCAAAAATTTAAATATTTTGGCCCAGTAAAGGGAATAAATAATTAGTAAAAACTGTTTGCACACATTGGGGAAACGCTGATAAAAAAATTGGTCAAAAGAACTTTAAATATTGTAACTGGTGGTTGGTCAGAAAAGATTTATGTTTTATGTTTTAAAACTAAGTTTGGGTATAATAAAAATTTTCTAAACCAATGCTTTAATGAAGAACAACTCACATTTTTTAGAACTATACATAAAAATATTTTACGATATTTTCTAAATACAGTGGAATTATTTCGTTAAATTACCCCTTAAGATAAGAAACTTACCTGTGCTAATTATTGTAGTTCAAATAAACGAATGTTGTTTCTATCTTTCCAGGCGAGAATAAAGAAACTACCGAAAAATTTCTCGGTATCCCAGCTGCTCGATACTTGGGAAATGAGCGTCAGACAAGCTTCGGCGCCGAGTAATACAGCGCTGAGTTCTATGGCAATTCTCATGGGGCTGTGATTAGTTTGTAAGGTTGTATGTTTTTAATGTAATACAAAAACGACCAAAATAAGCGGTGACATAACTTGTTAAAGCTTAGGAACAGTACCACAATATCAAATTGAAGAATACTGAATGAGGCATCTAATAAAGTTTTTATCGGATTTTAGACGCCTGTCTATTTAGAGTTATTATAAGTATTTGTACAATTTCTTAAGTTATATATCCTAGTTAGATTAGGTAAGCAAACTACATGTTTTAATAAATCTTCCATAATAAGTTAAAGATTTTTCTAATTTGGATATTTTTGTACCTAAGAATCTGTCCATTATCTCCAAGAGACTTAAAATGTATATAAATGAAATTGTAGAAAACAAAGTTGAGGTCTCAAAGTTGTCAATTTTAATTAAAGGGTTACATGTTTCGCTGTCGCCGGCATCATTAGACCTAAAATAATTTATACAAAAACTCATTACACACGAGAAATAATAATAAAAAAATGAAACAAACTCACCTAACTATTGAAAACAAACAGTTACATTGACAAACGTTATTAACATAATTAATACACATGAAAGTTAATAAAAAAAGAAGAATGAGGTTGGGTAGTTCTTATCATCAATCAATGTAACTGTTTGTTTTAAATAGTTAGGTGAGTTTTGTTATTTTTATTATTATTTCTCGTGTGTAATGAGTTTTTGTATAAATTATTTTAGGTCTGATGATGCCGCCGACGGCGAAACATGTAACCGTTTAATTAAAATTGACAACTTTGAGACCTTGACTTTGTATTCTAGAATTTTATTTATATTGGTCATTCTGTTTTTTTTTTCATTTTAAAGTCTGTATTAGGCCAAAATATCCTTTTAATGGGATCTGTACATATAGGGTCGCCCAATAGTCCTACATCTTTTAATTTTTTTTTTTACTTTATGTGCTCTGACTAAATAAATGTTCATTATTAAAGACTTCATAGAATAAATATTAATATTTTTTTTGTTGGTGCTTTTGAGATCTTTAATTGGAAAAGATATTCAGCCTCATAATACTGTTGCGCCACCTTGTATGTTGTTTTGGAATAAAAATTATATTGGGTGTCCAGTAAGTCAACTTTCAGACTTTAAAGGGTGATTCTACAATGAATAATAAGAAAAAAACATCATACGAACATAGGTCCTAAACGTCTTAGTTTTTGAACTACAGGGTCTTAAAAATTAAAAAATATATATCGTTCTTTTATTATAACTTTTATACCAATCAAAATATTTTTAAAAAATTTGGAAGACATTTTCTTGATCATAAAAGAAAAAATAAATTTTTACCAGTGTCGTTTTTATTTTTTTATGCAAAAACCGTTCATCAAGCAAAAAAAATTAAGAGATCAAATTTGTTCTAAACTGAATTCAGGTGGAATTCAAATAAAAAAAAAATGTAATGGCATACCATTTTTTTCTTAAAAACTATTTACCCTAAACTCCTTATTAAAGATACTGGTAAAAATTGATTGTTTTCTGGTATGTCAAAAAAGTCTTCTGATGTATAGAAGACGACTTACAAATTTTTAAAAATATCCTCATTGGTATAAAAGCTATACTATAAAAACAATAATTTTTTTAAATTTTTAACACCCCGTAGTTCAAAAACTTAGATGTTTAGGACATATGTTCATATAAAGTTTTTTTTTATTTTTCATTGTAGAATCACTCCTTAAGGTTTGTCGGTTGAGTTACTGGACACCATGTATATTTATGTTTATATAAAAAGAAAACGTTAATTTATTATGAAACAAAATTGTGTTATTTTCCAAATATTAAAAAAAAACAAAAAACGATTTTGCTTTGTAATCAAAAATATGAGTTGATGATGGCGGCTCTTAGACGAAACGTCGGATTCAAAAGTAAACGCATTCTTTTACTATCATTTAAAATAGTGCAATAAATTTGTGGTCTTCGCTTAAAAAAGAACAAAAAATAAAATAAAATATTTTAAATTTACTAAATTTATATACAACTTAAACGTAAATTCTCATGTTACAATTCATAAACTGGATATGTCCCCATGCTGTTTTTTTTACTATTTTAATAACCTTTCGCAAAATCAATCTGATTAAGTAAACTTTGGTTTTTTTCCATCCGTTCCAAATTAATCTTAAATTTATTAGCAATATCTTGTGTTCTACTATTTCCAGATATATGGGGAGTAATAAAAACCTAAAATAAAAAGCTGTTAGACGCAAAAATTATAAAGGCATTTCCATTGGCAAAGCTGGTGGAAAAACAAATAAACTAAAATTTTCCCATTGGTCAGTTGCATTGGTAACCATAGTAATTGAGTTTTTAGACCACTAAAGATATATTATTTTAGTTAATTTGTCATTCTCAGTTTAGCTTGGATAAAGTATAGTTCTACTATAATACTTTAAATATTGAAAGTCAATATTGAGTAATAATTTAAATTTTATATTTTGCCGCAAGCTGTTAAAACAATTTTTTACTTACATTTGACATATTCCATAATTCACTTTCTTGAGGTAAAGGTTCAATTTCAAAAACATCTAATATTGCCCCAGAGATCCATTTTTTCTTTAATGCTTGTACTACTTCTGATTCTTTTATTACATTGCCTCTACCAACATTTATAAAGGTTACATTTTTACCTGAAAATAAGTTGTACTAAAATATCAACAGGATCATTCATAGTTGTCTTCTTAAAAATGGAAAGGAATATTTATTAAATTACTAGAAGCTTAGAGGTAATTGGGCTCAATTTTAAGTTAGGTACCCTTAAAAAAATTAATTATAAACAAGGTTGTTCAAAAAAAAAATAGTTACTGATCTAATTTCCTGCTTATAGGTATAGTCGACAGACAAATTATACTAAAGTAAATAAACCTTTTCAAAAGCACACAGCCTTTGACAAATCCTGATTGCATATTTTTTAGATAAATAAAAAAAAAACATTGCTAAAACACGTATAATGTAGGTAAAAAAACATCCTCTTATTTCGTCTCTGTCCCGCCATAAAACCTGACGCGTAGTATAAGGAGACCAGAAACTCGTCGGGTTTAATATTTTTTGCTTCACAGTCATTGTTCACAAAAAGGTTTGATTACATTATGATTTTTTTGCCTACTTTGCGACATTGCTTTTAAAATGAATTATGTCTGGTTCTAACTATTACAAGCCATTAAATATTGTAAAGATAACTTTTAATTAAACCACAATTTAAAATACTACAATACCTTTACAGTTTTCAAGAATTCCACCACCCAATATATTATTTGTTTCAGTAGTATTTGGCAAAATATTAATAAGATAGTCGATACTACCTAACAATTCAGGCAGATTGTTGATACTAAAATACCTAGAAATATGTTTATATTCTTCACTTTCTAATGGAATACTGGTTCTTCTTCCCAGACCGTAGATAGTGGCACCCAAATAGTTTAGTGTCTTGGAAACTAAAAAAATATCTTTAAAGCAAAATTTACTGGATATTTTTTAACTTTTTTTTCAATAGTTAAATAAAAAGCCCTCTTTAGTACTGGTTGGATAACTTTTTACATACTAAGACAGCTACTTATTTACACTTACTTATGTTACCAATAGCTCCTATACCCAAAATTCCTATTTTTAGGTCTGCAATACTTCGATGATCATGAGGACATGTTTTGTCATCCCATATTTTCTCTTTTTGATTATCTTTTACCTAAAATAAAACACAGTTAATAAAAATGTAAAGTATGTAAGGTTGAATTATTTTATTATGAGAGTTAATTTGACATGGTCACTTGGTATGCATCAGGGTTGGCAAAAAACCGGCTCTTTGTGTAGTGGTGGCTGGATTTTGGCTTTTTGTATTAGCTTTTGTGTTTTTTGGTGGTTTTTGTGTTTTTGGAGGATTTTTGTGTTTGTCTGAATTTTTGACCGTTCTCACCTCAAATTTTAATATCGAATCGGCAAATTAGCAAATTGGCGGCAGAAAAAAAGTCTTTTG
Organism: Listronotus bonariensis; assembly: GCA_014170235.1. Lineage (NCBI taxonomy): Eukaryota > Metazoa > Arthropoda > Insecta > Coleoptera > Curculionidae > Listronotus > Listronotus bonariensis. The sequence continues at coordinate 120,118 of JACEGR010000340.1, read as the reverse complement.
GAATGATCTACATACAAAATTACCTGCTGTTACGAATAAAAGACACTGAACTGTATTCTAAAATAATTGTTTTAAACTTCTGTATTAAACAGTATTCCAGTATATAGAAAGTGGTGGCAAACAGTCAAATCTAAATTTAATTATTTAATAAAAAAGATAATAATTTAATTAGTGACAGATTTTTTTACATCTCTATAGTTGTCCTGCAACATTTGCTTTTTGTAGACAATATTTAATACTTATAGATTTGTTTGGAATAGTTACTTAAAAACAGGCTTCATCCAGAGAGAGTTCCCAAACTTGTAAATTATTGGGTATTATCATTACCTATGTTATTTTAGTATTCTAGAATAAAAACTGTTTTTTTTTATGTTTTTAATAAATTATGTATTTCCGTTAAAAATAGTTTGTTAACTGGACTTTTGTATGGATTTTTGTGTGGTGGCTTTTTGTTTAAAATTATAGTGTTTTTTTCCCACAAAAAGCCAGTGTTTTTTTTAGGTGGCTTTTTATTTTGCCAACCCTGGTATGCATGCATGTAATAAATCTTAGCACTAACATAAGTAGAAATAGAAGGAAGAACACAGGTATCAAATTTTGCAATACCTTAAAATAATTTCTTTCCTGAAATACAATATTTCCAATAACATATTCAGACATCAACTGGCCAAAATTGTCACCAGATGTCCTTGTGATGGGAAATGTTGGAGGAGCTTCCTTTTGATATGGGGCATTAAAGAATCTACTCCTGCAAAGGTTCCTTGAATCCATTTGACTTTAGGTAGATTGTAAATGTGTGGACCAATTAAGTTATAATCGCCTATTATGATTTCTACCTTTTGAAGAGCTGAGGGATCTAAAAGATTTATGAGTTTTAAATTTAATGGTATACCTACATACTGTAGATGTACTTCAATGAAATTTACTGATGGTACAGCCTCCTTTAATTTTGTGGTAAGGCCCGAGAATTTTGATAAAACTGCAACTGTCTTAGACATGTTTGTATAATTGGTTGTAACCAGATATGGCAAGATCAGAGAAGAAATATAATTAAATGTGTTTTCATCTAAAAATCCCAAAAACCTGAATTAAAACCTAAACACTTTAATCTGACAAAATAAAAGTGGTTTGGTTGTCTCAAAAACAATCCTATTTTAACAATTTCTTTTTAAATTAAAAATTTTATTTGTTGTACATAAAACTGAATCACAAGTTCTTTTGTTATCAAAATGTTTGCATAATATCATAATTATAAACCTTTTTCACTCTTACTAAATATATCTCCAAATGTAAGGTTATTTTTTTTGTTTATTTTTGTTATGACGTTTTGGACAGGACCGTACTCACATATTATTTAATCTTAAAGCATATAACTACTAGAGGCAGCTTTTCCCAACGAACAGAGCTTGCAGCTTGCGTGAGAAAAATATTTTTCACCTTTTTGCTTGCGACATTAGTGATGTTTCTCTAATTGTGGTCATCGGGAAATTTTTAAGTAAAAAATGACAAAGGCGGAAAATCAATATTCAAGCATAAGGCCCACTGAGAAAAACTATATTGAAACTATTTAAATTGCAATTCATTCACGACTTCATCATTGCTCCACCTCATCATTTATGGTTTCAGTTATTAAAAAAATATGAGGTAATTGTCTCGACGGACCAGCTTTTTATTAAATTTGGTATATATTTTTTGAAGCGGTGATCACGAATCCGAAAGATTTTTTTCGGAAACATTTTGTTTTCAAGATATGCATCAACAAAGTAAAAATCAAAGTAACCTCATTTTTATTTTATTCTCCCTTCCTTTTGCTCACAATTCTAGATTTAAAGCTTTAGTGGCACACAATATTTGATTTTTACCTTTTAAAACCCACATTGTCTACACTTTTTTGCATAAAATTGCAAATTGCATAGCTTTACTTTTAATCGTTTTCAATCGCAGCAGGCTGTGGTGGCAAGTGTATACATGGTTGCAGCGTTTTTAGTGAACCTTCCCAAGTTATTTGATAAAAGATATAAAATACATAGAAAACCGGCGTTTGAAAAGATAAAAATCAAATATTATAGCCAGCTTTGCTTTATATTAAGAATTGTGTTGAAAAAAAAAGGAAATATAGTGAAAATAAGGTAAGACTGCATTTCAAGTTTGATGATGAATATCTCGGAAACGAAACGTTTCCGAAAAAATTTATTTCAGATCCGTGATCAGCGCCTCAAGAAAGCCCCTTATACCAAATTTATTCAAAATTGGAAGTTGCTCCCACTTTCGAGATAATTGCCAAAAATAAAACACAAAATAAAAAGTATTTATGTCCTTCTATTTTTATAATGGGTATAAGGCTTCATTTATTTTAATATCCTTTTTCAAAATCAATCTGATAAAGTGGGGTTTGATTTTTTTCAATCAGTTCCAAATTAATTTTGAATACAGCAGCAATAGTTTCTGTTCTTCTATTTCCAGCAATATGAGGAGTTATAAAAACCTAAAATGAAAAGCCTAAAATTAATTTTATGCATAAATACATATGACTTCTCAAAAATTTTTTGTAACAAATATTTCTTTTTAAAAACTTTTGGCAACGAAATATAATTAGTTTTGGATTTTACAAGAAGTGAGGACCTTTTTTTCTAAGTCTTTAAAAATTTGTTAAAAAATTTCATGGCTAGGGGCACCACAGAGGTCGACTGCTTATGGCATCAGGAAGTCTTAATCAGGCACTGGTAAAAACTAATACTAGTTGCTTTCCTTTTGTAACTTATCTCAGCTCAGCGAAGCAAAAATTTTAGCTCAGCTAACCAATAAAAGAGATGTAAAAGGAACCATTTACGAGACAAATGCAACATGCACCATAAAAATGAAACATTGACAGTTGCAGTTGACACCAAATTCTCAACATCTCTTATAACAATAGACATTTTTACAAAAATAGTAAATACTAAGGCCGTGGTCCGAATCACGCTCACAACGCTCATAGCATACCAACACGCGGTCAGATTCGTGTTTTTCATGCTTACCGTTAGAGTTGTGGAAGCTATGACGTCACATGTGACGTCAGACTCTAGTGCTGACAGTATAGAAGGAACAGTTTAAAAATGTAAATTCGGTGCTCTTTGATAAGAAAAAAAAACACAAAAAGTTTAAAGCAAAGAAATTGGCATGCTTGTCTTCGCGGCCGCCTTTGCTATATTTCTTTTATGATATGCCGGTTGATGAAGCTGGTCATCGCACAATGGGATAGAAATTAATTTTTTTGGTCAAAATTCTGAAACTTACCAGTCTAAATGAGGTGCTTTTTACTGGAAAAATTTATAAATTATTACAAATGCTTTTTGGAAACCTAAAACTTATTATATGTTATTATAAACTTACACCCCCTTAACATTATTATTTTTTATTGTACAAAATAAACTCAAATGTCAGATTGTTTGGTTAATTCGGTAGTATTCTAATCAGTAATCCGATGATTATTATCTCATATGATATACAGTATAGTTGTTATTTTACTTTTTTAGTAAACAAGCCTAATAATAAACTAAGTAGATTAAATGTTGTATATTTATGTTTACTTAAAATACATTTTCAAGTTTCTTATTACCCCAATAGAAGTCGTCATATCCTTTTATAATTTTGCGTACATGTAGTTTGGAGTTTCTACTTTGAAATACACAGCATGAGCCATTAAAATTTCAAAGTTGCTTTTTGGCCAAAATAATGGATTTCTATCCCATAGTGTATCGGCGCGTCGCTGTAAAGGATAGCGGCGCCTTTGTATAAAATAGTCCGATTGCAGGCGACCTTTTTATGTTTTTTTGTATTATTTTCAAAGGGTACCGAATTTGCGCTTTTAAAATGTTCTTACTATACTCATGGGTCGGATCGTTAGCATCGTAAGCATCGACGTTTTTTGGCGCCATTTATTTGAATCGATGTATTGTGTCCGTGATTTCAAGCGTCCGATATAAAATTTATATTCATCGTCACTTTCCTCGATTGCGGAAAATGCTTAAAATACAGGCATTTTCCCATCTTCATCAGTTATACCACATGCTCCACCCATGTTAATATCCAAAAATGCTTTGTTAGGTTATGTTGAATTCGTAAGCACACTTACAAGTGGTCCGAATTATTAAATAATACTGTAAACAGACGTTCGCGCGCTCAAATCGGACCGCACGTTAGCAGCTTATACGTCGTAAATGCTGTGAGTACAATTTGGACCGCGGCCTGAGTCTAAAAACGAAAACCCTTCGAAGTATTTCTAACTTTGAAATGGACAGGTAAACGTCTGACGTACGTGGCCTTCAGTAACGCAGCAAAAATCTTCTTTTAAGTAAGATATCCGGCATACTTAGCCGCGGCAAGGGTGGTCGGTATCATTCTTGGTTGAGCTGAGTTCCTATTTTAAAAGGAACCATCATCTAAGCAGCTAACTTAAAATTAGCTAAGATTTGATGTAAAAGGAAAGCAACTACCTTTTTTTTACTTACATTTGACATATTCCATAATTGACTTTCTTGAGGCAGAGGTTCAATTTCAAAAACATCCAAAATTGCCGCAGAGATCCATTTTTCCTTCAGTGCTTGCACTAATTCTGATTCTTTTATTACATTTCCTCTACCAATATTTATAAAGGTCACATTTTTTCCTAAAAAATATGTACACAGGTATTATTTTTACTTTTTAAAGATTTATCGATATTTTTAATTGATTTTGATTAAAATTTGATATAAAGGATTACATTACCTTTACAGTTTTTAAGAATTCCATCACCTAATAAATTATTTGTTTCAGTAGTACTAGGCAAAATATTAACAACATAGTCGACACTACTTAACAATTCAGGTAGATCGTTAATACTAAAATACTTGGTAATATGTTGATATTCTTCACATTCTAATGGAATACTAGCTCTTCTTCCTAGTCCATAGATAGTGGCGCCCAAATAGTTTAATCTCTTGGAAACTAAAAATATTGGAAAAATTTACAGAATTAAAATATAGGCCTATTTAAGTTTACAGTATTCATGGGCGCCGGGAAAAGGGTGCATGAAGGCTCTTGCACCCCCTGGCTTTTGGATAGTGTCATACAGGGTGTTTCACAACTTAGCCGACAACCTTTAAGGGCTAATTCTACACTAAAAATATCAAAACATTCATATAAAATTATAACAACGTCTTAGTTTTCAAACTTCAGGGTGTTAAAAATCAAATTTGTTCCAAACTTAATGGGAATTTTAAAAATATAGAGGCGTTCCCCAAATTTTAAACAAATATCTTAACCACACCCTGTAGTTTGAAAACTAAGACATTTAAGACAAATTTTTATATGAAGTTTTTTTGTTTTTTAGTGTAGAATTGGCCCTTAAAGTTTGTCGGCTAAGGTGTAAAACACCCTGTATAATGTATAAAAACTACCTGTTGTTAGGTAAAAATCAAGTTTTCTTTGCTTTTAAAAAGATTTTGCACCCTCCAGCTTTTGTATGTAGCTGCGCGCAACGGCATGTAGACTTTTTTTTGCTCTTCATCAAATTTTCTTGCCTTGGTCCTCAACATTTTTTATTTTTTGCACCCCCTGGCCCCTGAACGTCATCCTGCCGGCGCCCATGACAGTACTTATACGTCTAAATTAGCAAAGTTTATATGAATATAACAAATGTGACAGCAAATTTTTCATATTAGATCTGATTGTGAAATAAGTATAGTTGAAAAAATGAATAAGCACTTACTTATGTTGCCAAAGAGCTCCAATGCCCAAGATTCCAATTTTTAAGTCTGCAATGGTTCTATGATCAGGAGGACATGTTTTGTCATCCCATATTTTCTCCATTTGATTTTCTTTTACCTACAATCAATAATATTGTTACAGGCTTTTAAAAATGTGTTTAGGTTAGAGAATTTTAGAGAGTTAAGATAATTTAATTTAGTTTGTTAATTTATTTAAATAATTTACCTTAATTTTCCCAAGTTCTTTCATCACTTTCGAAGGTTTCCGAAAACGCCCGAATTATCCTTTGAGAACTTTTATGCCATCCTGTACTATGGAATTTTCGCGATATTTCTCCAAGATTCTAGATCATTTTTTACCCTTCCATCATACTATAAAAGGGCGACGGGAAACCTCCGATCAGTTAGTATAGATTCGACTTATGTGGCGTAAACTTCGAGACATTGACAAATAAATATTTTGTCATTATAACCATAGTTACGTTGGATTGTTAATAAAGGTATAAAAACGAAAGTACGTATTTTTATACGAGGTGATTCGGAAAAATATCTATGTAAAAACAAAAAAAACATAAAATGCCTAATTAATACACCTAATTTATTAATGATTATTGACTTAAAGAATTTTAAAAGAAACTGCACCCAGGACCCCAAGCAACACTTTTGTTACAAGAATACTTTATTTTTAATACATTTTAATGGCTGTGCATGACTGTCTGTGTTATTGTAATTTCTTTTTATTTGGGTATAATTTTATATTTAGATTATTGTTAAACTTGTCATACCTATATCATTTTTGTCACTGATCTGGTTGGATTGTCAATGTCATCACTTAGGCGAAAAAAGTTATGAGTTATTCATGGGCGAAAAAACGGGATTATGCGCGTAAGTAACAGTCATTTTTCATCGTCACCGAGTGTTTACGCGCGGGCGCCGAACGGTCTAACTCGTTGTCTGGGTTTCCCGTTCGACGTACGGAGAGCACGGTGAGCCAGATTCGTATTTGGCCATGGGTTTTAAAATACGGGTTATTAAAAACACTTATGTAGTGAAATTATTACCAATAAATAAGCCAAGGAAGAACAATTGCATTAAGATTTTTAGTATTTACCTTAAAATAATTTCTTTCCTGAATTATAATACTTCCAATGACATATTCAGCCATCAACTGACCAAAATTGTCACCCGATGTCCTGGTGATGGGAAAAGTTGGAAGAGCTTCCTTTTGATATAGGGCATCAAAAAATCTACACCAGCAAATGTTCCTTGGATCCATTTGACTTTGGGTAGATTGTAAATGTGTGGACCAATTAAGTGATAGTCGGCTACTATTATTTCTGAGTTTTGTAGAGTGGAACGATCTGGAAGCTTTAAGAGTTTTTTAATTTGATGGTTATACATACTCTACCAGGATACAGACAGTCATGCAAAACTGTCATATTTGCATGAAAAGCCAATGCTAACGCGCAAATGTGGTTGTGTGTATTACAAAATACTTTTCATACAAATGAGACAGTTTGGCATGACCCTCTCTGTACGCTGGTTATACAAATATAGAAAAGATTGTGGACTCCATAAGGTCATTTTAGGTCCCAACAAAGGAAGATAAATAGAGTGATGTCATTCAGACTTTCATGACACAATCAGTCCATAACTCGTAATATGCTTCAAGAGGGTTGTACACGAATCTTTGTGAGCATCAGCTGCAGCGACGATGGTGAAATTATAGAGTGACCCAAAAAAATGTGCATATTTATATGGAACACCTTGTATACTAGTTTATTTTTGGATTGCAAAAATAAAAATAAAGTAACTATTATCACCGATACCTATATCAAATATAAGGTTTTAAAGGTATTTAGGATTTTTAAAAAATTCCCGAGAATAACAAAATTTCAATTTATCCTACCTTACTAGCTTGACTTCTTATTTTATGTTAGATTGCTAGAATATTAACTGTACCATCACCTACATTTAATTTTGTTACTAGAAATTATACAGGGTGTCCAGAAACTAATTTTAAATATTGTATTAGTTTCTGGACACGCTGTATAATTTCTAGCAAATAATTTAAATGTAGGTGAATACAGTTAATATTCTAGCAATCTAACATATAATACAAAGTCAAGCGTAAGTAAGGTAGGATATATTGAAATTTTGTTGTTGTCAGGTATTCTTCAAAAATCCTTATTATCTTTAAACCTTACATTTTTGGTATAGGTATCGTTGATAAATATTATTTTATTTTTATTCCTACAGTCCAAATTCAAAATATTCTTTATTGTCTCAAGAAATAAATAGTTCTTGTTGACAAAGAGAAAAAAAACTAATAATTGAAACATTTACAAGTAAAACACACAAAAACACATAATTCATAAACTTTTAAAAATCACACAAAAAAATATTATAAATACATACAAAAAAAAATATATACAAAAATACACTAACATTTTAAAATTCAAAACTGTCAGAAAAATATTCACTTACATCATAATAAATCTTGCCCACCAGTAGGTTTTAAAGTTGATTCCTAAATTTTTTATAATTTGATAGAGATTTAATGTACAAAGGTAAGTGATTGAACATTTTTTGGAATTGTACAGAAGAGAATTGTGCACCAATGTACTAGAGGGTATTGGTAACACCAGATTATGACAGTTCTAGTGTTATATGGCGTCTCTTCTCCTCTATATTCTTCCTGTCTTATAAAAACTAAAAAAACAGACTCCAGAATATACAAACATGTTAAAGTTAATATTTTATGTCTGCTAAAAAGTGGCTTGCATGACTCTCTAGGACTAGCATTGCACATGTATCTAACAGCCCTCTTTTGAATTAAAAATATTGAAGTAAAGAGAGTTTTAGAGCAACTACCCCAAAATGGCAAACCATACCTTAAATGGGACTCCACAAGAGCAAAATATACTTGCTTAGAAACAGATAACCCCAGTTCCCTAAAAGTAATGCGAATGGCATAGCAACCCCTAGTTAGCTTTCCTGCCAAATTCTCAATATGGCTCTCAAAAACCTAGATTATTATCTATGGTAATACCCAAAAACTTTGTGCTAGTTTAACTCTCTATTAGCTGATCACCCAAATAAACATCACTCAAAGTGCAGTTAAAGTGTAAAACGGTTGTTTTAGATATATTAAATAAAAGAAAGTTACAGTCGCACTCTTTAATGATCTTAATATCATTGTAAATCGATTTTTGCAGTCTCTCTGTGTCTGTGTCATGCCAAAATATAGAGGTATCATCGGCAAACAAAGTTAATGAGCCACTTATATTAGTTTTTGTTATATCATTAAAATAGAGCAGAAAAGTAGTGGACCCAGAACAGACTCCTGAGGCACGCCCGAAGAAATCACTATCCTGCTGGAAGTTCGTCCCGCGACCGTTGCTATCTGCTCCCGATTGCTCAAATATGAATCCAAAACATTGTCTCTTAAACCATAACGCTCTAACTTCTGCAGCAGAATCCCGTGACTAACACAGTCAAAAGCTTATGACAGGTCACAAAATAATGCCGCAGTCCAGAAATAAACTAATATACAGGGTGATCTTTAAAAAAACACAAGTTTAATATGAATATATTTTTTTGAAACACCCTGTATAATTCCACCATTGGAACAGCAGCTGACGCTTACAAAGATTTATTCACAATCCTTTTAAAGCATTTGACGAGTTATCGACTGAGAGGAAATAACTGACAAAATTTTGCTTCTGGTTCACGGTCTATTATTCTGACAAATGTCTACTGAAAAAACATTTTTCCCAGTCACAAAATTCTTTAAAAAGCAAAAATTCTCGCCCATTGGTAACATTGGCTTACACAAAAAAAGTACAGTGGACCTTCGGTAATCCGAACTCTAATCATATCTTACCGAACCCTGTCTAATCCGGCACCCCCTGTAATCCGAAAGGTTGAGTACTGTACCCAAAAACTTCGGCAAATCTTCACTACCGTATGATTTCATATTGTTTCAGTCTAAATTTGTCGATTATAAGGTATTCATATACAAAAATGACCGGATTATAGAGGCTCGTTTGCCGAATTACCGCGCGTCCACTGTATGTACAGTAAAGAAAAATTTACCTGATGGCTGAACTTCGATAAAATTAACTGATGGTACCGCCTCTTTCAAACTTGCGGCGAGGCCCGGAAAATGTGATAAAACAGCAACTGTCTTGGACATGTTTATAAAATTGGTTTTAACAAAGTTAGGCAAGATTTACCATTCCACCAAAAGAGACAATAACTAAATAAATTTTCATCTAAAATAATAAAAACATCAGATACCCAAATACTTTAATCTGTTAAAATTAAATAAAGTTTTATCTTATCTACAGTTTGCTAGTTCATAAGAGAACCTTTTAACCACTTCTGCTTAATTTAAAAACATGTCTTAAACAAAGAAGGTCATTTTCTGTAAATAAAACTGAATCACAAGTTTGTCATCAATATTTGTGCGTAATTTTTATTAATAATTAATAAAATATGCATTTTTACTATCACCAAATACTCGTGAAATTGTGAGGTTAAGTTAAATAATTTTGACTTTTTGCACAGGACCGTACTAATGCTTTGGTATTAATTTAATAGTACCAGTACAGGTACTAATTTAAGGTGCCTCCTGATGAGCGTGGAAGTGTAGACCAACTGTTTAATTTTTTGAATTTAATTGCCATTTAACTTTCAATAGAGTCTGCTGACTAAAAAAGCAATCAAATTAAAGAAATTTGACAATACCGCCACTCTTTTACATTCATCCGGAGCTACCTTTAAAAGAGTCTTAACTCAATGATTCATCTACAGACTACAGAGAGCTGATACTTACGAAAGACAGCCTCGCCGCCCTTGCCGCTTGGCTGTGCGAACAGCGTGCGTAAAAGAGAAAGAAGAATAAAACTGGTATCTTTCTCTTTAGCCCCGCGGGCTGATTGATCGATTGAACATTATAATCCACAGCTATAGCCTTATCTCTTCTCTGGCTCAATTAGCACGCGAGGCGATTGAGAAAGATATTTGGCTTATACTTCTTTCTCTCTCGTACGCTGTGCAAATAAACAGAATATTTATGGTAAAACACCTTTTAAAATTACAACTATAAGACACAGTCCCATATAGTCATATAATGAAAAAAGTGGAAACAAATTTGGTATTGGAGCGTGCCTTAAGTCAAATTTTCTTGCTAACCGTATTCGTCTCAGTGGTTCAAACCGTATTCGAAACTGACAATATAAATATGAGAATCAAGAAAATGTAGGTTTTTAAACCGTTGCGTCGCAGCCCAATAATTTTTAGGTTATTACTATGATTTTTATTTTTTAGGTCTAATATGTACTTTAGTTTACAGCCAATATAAACATTTTTCACTTGCCATGTAAAAAGTTAAGAAGAAATGACCAAAACAACGTTTTTAATGAGTACGATGCATACGCCCGCCCCACAGAGATAGGTATATTGTTTTTAAACCATTGTCCGGGATGTATTCAAACACGGTTAAATACGCGACGTAAATGACGTCACTAAATATCAAGAAAATGTAATGTTTTTAAAATGTTTTGAACCGTGTTAACAACAAAAAATAGCTTTAGGTGCCTATTATTTTCGTGGGTAATTTTTTACTTATCGGACACCACGCCAATTTCGATTATTGTTGGCATACTGGGGTTTTTGGGGCGCTAATTGTGAACCAAAAGAGTTTTTTGTCGACAACGTTTCTTTCTCAAGATATTTATCATCAAACTTGAATAGAAAACTAACCTATATTTACCATATTTCCCCGTCTATATCCAAGCAATTCATGAATTTTCAGCTAAATTGCTGTTAAATAAAATATTATGTGCTAATTTGGTGTTATATGAAGAATTTTATACAAAAAGAAGAGAGAATAAAGTGCAATAACGAGGATAGTTCGATTTTTAACTTTGATCATGGATATCTCGAAAACGAATTGTTTCCGACTATTTTTTTTATATTCGTGATCAGCGCCCAAAAAACTCCCGTATACTAAATTTGGTCAAAATCGGAGTTGCTCCCACTTTCGAGACAGTTACCAGAATTATTTGCAAAATGAAGGGGAAGTATAGTAAAAATAGGGTAAACTTGCTTTTCAAGTTTTATGATGGATATCTCCAAAACAAAACGTTGCCGACCTTTCAGGTTTATAATCAGCGCCCCAAAAACCCACGTATGCCCAAAATCAAAATTGACGTGGTACATATCCGATAAGTAAACAATTACCCTTTTGTGCATTAATAAGTCCTATAAACGAATTATTAAAAATTGATAATACTCATAAAAAGACATTACTCACCAAAAAGAAAAATAATTAGGTTTTGTTCGTATATTAAAATGTTCCTCTTTTGTCAATGTGGCTGAAACCGGTCCTGTATTAAATTTGACCACTGACATTTGAAATATTCTAAAAAAGTAGGGTTATGTTTTTAGTTTTTATCACCTGTCAAAGTTATCTTTATCAGTGATATATATTGCAAAATACACCAATTTCTTTAACTCTTTAATTGTGGTCACCAAAAACTTATTCTGTGAATAATGAAAATGCCGCCACCGACAGTAGAAAATCAAAATTCCAGCTTGCTGTCCACCGAGGAAAATCTTCAAGTGTTTAAACTGTTGGGAAATAGGTGCCAAACTATTGCTACCACTGTGGTACAGCACTTTATTACTGCTCCACCCCATCATTCCCAATGGATAAAAAAGGGAACAGGAGTACTGTGCTTTGTAAAGGATAATAGCAAGAAAAACTATTTTTTTCGCCTTTTTAGTTTGAAAAAGAACTGCATGGTTTGGGAACATGAATTGTATAATAATATGGAATACATAGAATCTGCACCATACTTTCATGTCTTTGAAGGTATAATATGCATTTTAATTAGAAAGATATACACGTAATGCCACTTTAAAACGTTTATTTTGAAATTTTTGCCAATGCGTGAAAGGAAAATAGTCTAGCAACAAAACGAGTCCGATGTGTCACCCTATCCGGAATGTTTACATGCAGGCATTCTTTGTCTAATCTCTACATGCCAGTGTTCAACTTACTGAAAGTCACTTTAAACATATTGAGCTGACATGACATGTATAGTTATAATATGAGTTATCATTACCTACTTTAAGTTTTCATCACACTTTTTTACAATGTTATGTAAACATACTAATATTCTTTTAGGTGAAGATTATATTGTGGCATTTAATTTTGCTAGTCCCCCTGAAGCCAAAGCTTTCAAAACTGTAGTAGATCAAAAATCTTAATGAAAAAGAAAAAAGAAGAAAAGAGAGCTAGGCAGATTTCCCAGTCACAATCTATGAGGATACCACATCAAAAGAACCTTGATTTTGGTTCCAAGCAAGAACTGAGAAAGGAGAAAAGAAAAAGAAATATTACAAAGGCTGATATAGGTATTGAAATATGTTAATTAATAAAATGAGTTGATGGGTATTTGCTAATTAGATGAGAGACTAGATGTAAAAATTTAGTAGTATACAGTTAGTATATTTAATATCATATTTTACTTTTAAAGGGACTCCAATGGATTTTATACATGTTTCTCATGTTGGTTGGAATCCCAATACTGGGTTTGATGTGTCAAGTGAAGATGCACAGCTAAAATCTTTATTCCAGAAGGTATGTAGTGTAAAATTGAATTTCATACATCAATTTTGGAGGATTACCCTATGTAAAACAATATTTACAAATCAGCTTTGTTGACACTTAATTCATGTATTATATGTCAAAGTTGTCACCTCGGTTGTCACCAATTATTACCGCGGTTATGATTGGTTAAATGCCTAAAATTAAGGATACATATTTGGATTTACATAAAGAATAGATGTTACAAAAATGTAAATTTTTAGTACACATATACTTACTACAGCTGCTACTTTAATGTTAGGCTTGGGATCCATAATAAAAAAATTTCATAAAATCTTTGTGTCATGAGTCAAAAATTTCAAGTGTCTCTAAAAAGACACTATTTGTTTTTACAAGGACACTTGTTATTTTTGACTTATGATACAAAAATTTCTTGAAAAACTTTTATTGTGGCTCCCAAGCTTTACTTACTGTTTTAAAAATGTTTTTTGTTATGAAATTTAAATTTTATTTAAAATCAATGAGTAAATCACTTATGCATGTCATAAAACAAATAAATTACCTAAGTAAAAAGAAAAGAAGTCTAGTATCTAATTTGTTTTAGCAGACAGAAAAAAGACTATTATTTACCTTCATATTTTTTTTTCCAATAGGCCAGTTAGTTTAACATACCCTCTATAATCAATATTTCAACAGTTTTGGGACCCATTTTGTTTATTTTAGGCTGGTGTGTCTGAAAAACAACTTCAAGACAAAGAAACTCGAGAATTTATATATGATTTCATTCATAAGCATGGCGGTATTGACACAGCATTGGAAAATGAGAGAGATCCTCCTGCAGTACCTCCTAGAGGACCACCTCGACCTCCTTCTGCAAGACCAGCACCTCCTCCACCCCCAGTGGTAACCAGAAATCCTGCACAGGGTAAAAATATATTTTATATCTTTAAAGTTGAAAATACAATATACTACAGTATAGATCAAACATTTTGAGGTGCAGGTTGTATACTGTTATTTTCTATTTTCTATAGAAAATTACGTTAGAAAATCCCGGCCACCATCTCCACCTAAACAGATGAGTGGGGAGGGCCAGTACCACCCCCACCTCCACCTCCGCCACCAATGAATGTGCCCATGCCTCCACCCATGATGGACAATGGTCTGGAAGGCACAATACCGCCTGCACCATCTATGATGGTTGATAGCAATGAAGCTTTAATGCAGAGTATACGAAGTGGAACTACATTGAAGGTAACAAATTTGTTTTTAGAACCTAAACAACACTGATTTCATAGCAGTGGCCCGAGCCACCCCATAAAAATGACTGGCCACCCCTAAGAAATTGGTGGGCCCCTCCCTGTGTAGCGAGTTAGAAAATAACATTAGAGTTAAATATTTACAAGTGTATGTATATGATAGTATGGCTCTTTTTATTTGTAGCCTGTTGAAGAAAGAAGCCCTGCACCAGTTGATGATGCAAGAGGGGATCTTCTCAGTGCAATTAGGAAAGGAATACAATTAAAACCTGTAGATGAAAGGGAAATTAAACCAGTTGATAATCCATCACCACAGAGACCTGGCGGAAATGACTTAGCGGGGTAAAATATTATTTACTTTTATTATATTTTATAATTATATTTTAAATTTATAACAAAAAACAATGTTTTCATTTCTACCTTTTTTTTATAGAGCTTTAAGAAAGGCATTGGCTGAAAGAAGTACCATGTTACACTCTGAAGATGATGATGATGATACAAGCAGTACCTCAAATGATGAGGATTGGGATTAAGAAAACTAAACACAAATTTTATTGTATATATGTATAGTTAAAGGTAAAGAGTAAAGTGGATATACAGAAACTAGCGGTAGGTGGGTGAAGTAAAAATAGGAATCATGTTTCAAATGTGTGAACTATTAGTAAGTTCAAAGAAAACACCACAACAGCAAAAACTTTCCATTGAGCAATCCCCCATATAAGTAAAGCATGCGTCCTCACTATTTCTTGACCTTGCTTGGCTCAGCTGGGCTACACTACGAAAGAATGGTAAAGCTGTGGAGCAGACGTAAAGCATTGTGAGACCCGTGCTTTACTTATATGGGGATTGCCCAATGGAAAGTTTTTGCTGTTTGGGCATAATATGTATTGACGTGGACTGTAAAATTGCGATAGAAAATTTCCTGGCTTTTCAAGTAATCTACGTTTTCTGCTAATTCAAAAAATTATCACAATATTTATGAATCTAAATATCATGGTCAGTACTGGTTGTTATAACCAAATATGGTCACCTAATGTTGACTAAATGGGGCCCATTTTAAAGAATTCCTAATATTGGATCAGACATGTGAAACAGCCATGTACTCTATATTTTCCATTAGACAACTATCTAGGGGCCCCGCGCAACAAAATGGGGGCCCCATGAATGACATGAAAGGTTGTAAAATATGAAATATAATTGAATATTCTTTAATAAAGGTAAAACAGTACCTTAACCTTTTTTTTTTTTATTTTCAATGCTATTCTTTTTTGGTTTTCAAGTAGAAGGGAAATTGGTTTAATATATATTTTTATTTTTTTGTCTTCAAATTTCTTTTCTCTTCAATTTTATTACAGAGGAACCCAGACAGAGTTAATCCTGCCCTGTTTCGAAGATGGCTATTAGTCCCTTAAAATCAATGATCTAAAACATATTAGGATTTTTGATATATACAGACTTTCCACGGATGGGGTTTACAAGAGAACAAATGGATAAAAAACTTAATTTTTCGAGAAAAAGTTATTTTTGATTAAAAATGTTGACTTTGTCTACAGGGTACGCAAAAACTTAAGAGTATACTGCCTCTATTTTTAATTTTTAAGCAAAAGATTATTTAGAAAATTTATTTAAAATAGCATTTTGAATTACTTTATTAATGTTACAAAGGTATCAAAAAGTTTAATAAAACTGATTTTATCGTTAACAAAAATTAGTTATTTTAAATGTTTATAATAAAATGACCTAAAAAACTCTTATAATTTGCTTTTCAAACACGTGCTTCCTCCAAATTTCTACACAACACAAATTTTCAGCTGTAAACGAAGGTATTTAAAGTATTTTTGCCAAATTATAATGTTTAATAAAATTTTGTATTATTGTATTTATTGTTTCCAAACTTTTTCTAATCACATTTTGCTTTAAAATGAAAAATAAAAGGTAGTTTACTTCTCGAGAAAAATCATGTTTTTTTTTAATTTTTTCGAACCCTGCATACAAAATTAACATTTTTCTCTTTGTGAATCATATTTTTTATTACAAGCAAAAATTTTTCCGAAAAATAAAATTTTTGGTCCATTTGTACTCTTATAAACCCCATCTGTGGACAGTCTGTATACAAGAAACACTGGCGCTTAAGCTCTCTTTTTTATGTTTTAATAAATATTATTTTATATTCATTTGTAACAACATAATTTGATTATCTGAGATTCTTTACCAGTATGTATTAAAAATAGAAATAAATGCTAGACTCACAGAATATTGACTTTTTGTATTTTGTGTAAATTATACAGGGTCCGGCATTGAAACTTTCTTTTTCATAGGAAAAAATAAAAATATATATTGCACATTTTTATTTATTTTATTATTAGCATTAGACAATACCATAGAAAGTTTGAAATCAAGTTGTTTTAAACACAATATTTGACAAGTGTCTACCATTACTGTCGATGCATTGCTATAACCGATTTCTGAAGTGTGCGTGGACCCTTTCCAGCATATCATTCGGTACGTTGGCTATCTAGTAACGAATATTGTTTTTTAATTCTTCCAGGGTTGCAGGACGGTTGTTATACACTTTTGATTTGAGGTAGCCCCATAGAAAATAATCACATGGAGCTAGATCTGGCGATCGTGCGGGCCATGGAATGTCACGTCGGTTGGAAATAAGTCGCTCTGGAAATTTTTTTCTCAAAACAGGCATTGAAAGTCGTGATGTGTGGGCTGTGGCCCGATCTTGCTGGAACCATACATCGCGTAAGACCATAATTTTCAAGAGCTGGCAGAAAGAAATTGTTAATCATTGTCACATAACGCTTAGAGTTTACTGTAACTGTAAGATTATCTTGCTCGAAAAAATATGGCCCAATGATCCCCTCTCTTGACATCGCAGCACAAACTGTGACCTTATCCGAATAAAGAGGCCTTTCATGAACTTCTCTGAGATTAATGCCGCTCCAATAGCGCATATTTTGTTTGTTAACACAACCTGTGATGTGAAAGAGTGCCCCATCACTGAAAAACACAACCGCGTCCGGAGGCAAATCATCAACAATCGTTTCGCATGCCCTTTGCCGTGAAACAAAATTAAGTTTGGAAGGTTGTTGGGCGACTACCATTTTGAATGGATGAAAGTGAAGATCGTCGTGTAGAATTCGACAAGTTAAGCGGTCCGATAACCTCAGGACAGCGGCACGTTTCGAAGCAGATCGTCTAGAAGATCTCAACACCGACAATCGGACTGCCTTGATATTTGCGGGTGTTCTAACTGTCCGTGTTGGTCCTGGTCTCTTGCGGGACACATTACCAACTGCTCTAAAAGCCTCCACTCATAATAAAATGGATCCCCAGGCCAGAACAGCACCTCTAGGGGTTATATTGTACCGTAAACGGAACGCACGCTGCACGGCGATGATTGACCGGCCTTGTGAAAAGTAGGACTTCACGGCGAACGCGCATTGCTCTCTTGCCCAAAGCATTTTTACGACTGACGACAATTAACAAACAAATCTCCCCATCAACGCTCTCTGTTAAGCGCACTAACGCGCTGCAACTAGCTCCAGTCGCGCCACCATGTATATTTAAAAAAGGAAGTTTCAGTGCCGGATCCTGTATTAAATTCTGTTGTTACAAAAAATTAATACAATACTATTCTGATTAAAACACTTGGAAAAAAACTTGATTATGCTTTTAAAAAATGGACATATTTTTACATATTTAAACAGATTTCCTATTTTTTCTTCTAAACAATGCAGGAGAGTTTATAATAATATTAGATTAAGCAAATATATATCATTGTGATTAACAAAGAAGAAAAGAACACACAATATTTAATTTTTATAATCAAAACAAATTAAGAATAAATTATTAACGTCTTGATTTTACTTTTTTTTGTATTAAGTAGGTTTATTTACTCTTGTCATATCTGCATATCTTGGTGACGTTAAACAAAGCGTCTAGTGTGTGGTAACTGTATGCTGCAGAGTAATATAAGGTATTATTTAAGCACGTAACCAAACTTCAGTAATTGTGAGAAGTTTTATGGGCAACCTCACGTTCGCCACTGGTAAATACAGGTATGGAAACGACACGGCCGACCAAAGGAAATTACACACACACATGTATGTTAAAGCAGTGGCAATATTTGAGGTGGAGTGGAGTGTGCTCGAGCCGTGTCGCCGTCCGACGAAAGGTGGAAGCGGTGCTCCGGCAGCCCCTGATCTTGTTTGGCGCGAATCGGAGCGCTCGTTGCAGGGTTGAATTGTAGGAGAGTACATAGCAGAGTAGTGGAAAGGATTTAATGCATGCATGCAATGGTCAGCCGTTCTGTTTCCATTCCGGTATATTATATTATATTGATCACAGCAGTATCTATTTTTTTCTTTTAAATTAATACGTGTACCCCAGTGTATTAAAGCTCTCTTTACTTATATATTAAAAGAACCTCGTCGTGTATTGCTTTGTGATTTAATATATAAACCTTTTTTTCTCCATTAATCAAGAAATCATCTACTGAAGTTTGGTCACGTACTTAACTCCCAAGTACCAATACCTTTAGTTTTAAATCATCAAATTTATTAATTCAACTATAATCGGACCATTTTTATTTGATAATGATTTAAGCATAAACAAATAAATAAAATGTCTCTTCATTGGTCAACTACGCCTTGTAACCATGGTTGTTACTGACTTTTGGACCAGTGAGTTACATTTTGGTTGTGTTGTTTTTGGTTTCGTCAGTTTCAAATGAAAGGAGTCCGATATAAGTATCATAAATTGGTGTATTCCTTTTAACTTGTAGAACCGTTCTTTGGATCCGATCAGAATAGTTTTAAAATGAACACCCAAAAAGATTGATATTGGAGCGTTGACGTGACATGTATAACATTTGACAGATTTATTGTTCTTTGTTTGGTTTATGGTTTAGTCATCCATGATTTATTTTTATTTTTTCGGGTTAATTAATTACCCAAAATAAACTATTACAGGTACAGTGGAACCTCTATAACTCAAAACTCACGGGACCCACAATTTACTTTGAGTTAAAGATATTTCGAGTTAAAGAATATAAGTGTCAATTTATACCAAATGAGCAAGGGACAGCAATAAACTTCGACTTAGAGAGAATTTCGACTTGTGGAGGTTCGAGTTCTGGAGGTTTGACTGTATTTTTTTAAATATAACTAAGTATATTTACTATTTGACCTTTGGTATATGTCATTAGTGTCAAAACACTTTGTGCCCCTCCTGTGATGATGGTGCATGAGAGGCAAGGGGAGAGGTAATGGAATGGTTTTGCAGAACAACTCCATTATAAAAGGAATTCTTACGCTGTCGTTCCGGGCAGGTTCTAAAGCATAAAAGGAATACATCAAATAAAATTGTGCTTTAATAAATATGACAACCTGTTGGTTTTTATAGCTAAAATAAATTTGTAATGTTGGTAATGTGATCACTAATAAATTTAAAAATTAGGGTTAACAGAATTGGTTTTTCTTAAAAGTTGTTTTACTTTATTCATTTGCAATTCGGCCAATGTGGTCTGAAATATACGGAGTATTTCAAAACATGTTCCTAAAAATTGAAGGGAATAGACAATAAAGCTCTCGGCAAACAGCGAGCGCGACGGGACATCAACGTGGCATCGACGCGTTTTAATACATTAAATCCTTGCCTTGCGTCACGTCGCAGTTCCGCCTGTGTTAAGCTACGGTTTGCTAGGACTTTCGGTCCGCGGAAACCGACGCGATTTACGTTCTCCCAAATTAAATATACACTTTTAAATGAAAGCATATTCAAGTGAATATTTGATTTGGGCGAATGTAAATCGCGTCGGTTTCGGCCGACCGAAAGTCCTAGGAAACGTGCTGATATAACGCTGCTGTCACGTCGCGCTCGCTGTTTGCCGGAAGCCTAATATCGGTGGTTGTTTTTTGTGCTGTCTGTTAGACATCTTTTCTAGTTCCACATATAAGCGGAGAAAAATATTTTGTACTACTAAAAACAGATTTTTATCAGGTATTTTTTTCGGTGCCAAGTTTTTTTACTCTAGACATGAAATATTTTTACAAGTGGATATAGTTTTCTTTTAATAAAAAATATGTTATTTTCTTTTGTTGATAAATTAAAACAGGTAAATAAAGCTAAGCAAATGCTTTTACTTGGAATAATAAGAGATAAAACATGAAACAATAAATAAACCAAATACTATAGTATTAGCTTTTACTTAAGAGTCTTAACAGGTTCCAAAAACGGCATTTTAGGGTCTAGGTCATAACGATTTTGGAAAAACGGCTTAATATATTTTATTAAATCAAAAACGTAGTGTATATGTAAAGTCGCTTTAACGCTTTAATAGTAATAGTTTTTAAAAGAGAGTCCTGTTTCAAATGACAACTTAGTAAATATGAACACGTTATGAAATTTTAAATAATATTTACCAAGTTGTTATTTGAAACAGTACTCTGTTTTCAAAAAATACTATTACTATAAAACCGTTAAAGCGACTATAGTAATAGCTTTTTGATTTAATATAATATATTAAGCCGTTTTCCCAAAAACGTTGTGATCTAGACCCTAAAATGCCGTTTTTGGAACCTGTTGATGGACTCTTAACTTTATTCACCTAGTCCAGACTTATTAGTGTTCACATTTTGTCACAACAATCATTTCTTAGCAATAATTTTTAGATGTGCCAAATATGACTTTTTTACTTTAAGAGGTCTATAAAATCATTGTTGCCGAAAAGTATTATTTTCAAAAAATATGGAAACATGTAAACTACAGTTTTACTTAAAGATAATAACGAATAAACATGTTAAAAAATATTTTGGAATTTAACGCCTTATAAACAAAATAATTAATATTTTTGATAAATGTAAAGGTCTTTAAAAATAATAACTGACGGCCTTTTTCTTTTGTTGGTCTCTTATAAAAATTAAAACACAACTTCTGCTTTTGTTATGGATAAGCGATTATCCTAAAAATTAACATAAAATGATGTTTTATTAATTTTAAAATTTATATAAGTGAAATTTACTAAAAATAAATGTCTGGTTAGCCCTTGGTTTGCACAATTAATGTAATTTGAATAAAATAAATACCGCAAATGTTATTGTTTATGTCATTTTATAAGTTTTATTAGTCCTTAAATAATAATGCAGATGATAAAGCATTTTTCATGATATTTTTAATCCATTGTGACATGCAGTCGTTTTGTTTAAAAATTATTTTGCATCATTTTACAGTTTTTTTAGGTCTACACCACAGGTTAGATATTTATAAACTAAAGTGTTGCAAAACATTTTTTGGTGTGTATGTTGACAATAATTTCTTTAAATAATTTATTTTAGGTGCTTTTATGTTACTGATTAAATTTTTATGAAAAGTAAATGAAGTTTATAGCTTTTCATTTTCGTACCCATTTAAAACTCCCAAAGATAATAGAGAATTATTGCAAGTTGCCTTATTAAGTTCGGGAATTATTAATACCGGCCTTATTTAAATAGTGCTTATACCCATAATTTAGAGTTATTGCAAATCATGTTGACAATAGCATTAACCTAAAAAAAAGTGGAAAAATTTTAGTAGATTTTCTTTATTGTTTTGTGTTGTAGGGTTTTGTTTACCACAATTACAGAAATGCATTTGAAAAAGCAAGGTTTTAAGTATTTTTACTTTTAAAAACTTTTCGATTTTGTGGTCGGCAGCCGTTCGGTTTACACGAATAGTTCCGAAGTTAAAATAAGACCAAAATAAGGCACGACCATGGAGTCGGTGTTGCACGACCTAAAACCGACATAAATAAAGCCAGGCACTAAACTTATTAAGGGGGTCCTTATCCTACTGCATCTGCGCAAGCTCAGATGTCAAAATAAGGCCGGTATTATTAGTGCCTGGCCTTATTTCACTGTGCAATAATTCTCTATTGATTCAGATATACCGGTTGTCTACGAATTTAATAGACAAGCCATATCTCCTAGAATAAAATGCATATCAAAATAAGATTTTGTATAGGTAAATGGTATGGTATGAGGAGAGTTTTCCCATATTTCCACTTTTCGGTTACTTCCAGTTTAACCGTAAATGGCTTCAATTTTAATTTTTTAAAGGGAACACCCTATATATTCTAACATTTTTGGATTCCTGAGACAATTCTAAATAAAAATGTGGCATTTAAAAAAATTACGCCTACTTGATTTTTTTAGAGTCATTTTTATTAAACGAAAGTGACCAAATATGGAATAGTATTCCTAATATGGAATACCGGCATTTCTCTTAAACAGAAACTCACACACGCAATCAAAGGGGTTTGTCTCTTTTTTTTTATGCATAATGTAGTACCGGTAATAAAAAAACACTTAGATTTGACCATAGAATGTAAAAATATAATAATAAATATGGTGTTCCATTTATGCAACATTGATGGCGTAATTCTTTTGTTTTTCATACAATTGTTTTTTTAAATCGATTTTAAAATTCCCCAAGCTAAAATACATCGATTGGCTATCTTGAATTTCTTTCAAAATATGGGGAAAGTAAAAAATAAGCCATTTTTCCTCTTAAATGGAATACCCTATACTTACAGAAACTTAGAGCATCTGAAGGCATTTTCAAATATTGATTTTGGGTTAACCCGATCCATAAAAACCCGTTCAAAAAGGATCTGCCAATCTCTACCCGTGTTCATAAATTAATCGGATTCTTAACTCGGGTTCGATCCTGCTGATTCAGATAAAAACCAGGGTTAAGTTTTTTAGGTTTTAATAATTTATATCATGTTTATTACAAGAGGAAAAAGTACAATAAACAATACTTCGATATTTATTGAATATTTGCAGCATAAATATTGTTAAAATCTTTGAAAATAACTGCACGGCCAAGAACAAAGCAAAAGGGTTATGTTTTGTTTTGACACGAAGCCAATGAATGAAGGCCAAATGGAACATACGTGTTCAGAAAATAACAAAAATCCCAGTTAATCTTAAAAACAGCTGATTGGATCTACCCCAAACCATCGGATCAATATTTAAAAATGCCTTAAACAGGCCGAGTGAGAGAAAGGTACTAGGCTTATTTTCTTTGACTGTAACCCATAATGCTTAAAAATTGCATGTACCACATTGTGGTAAACTAGACCATTAAAAAAGTGACGCGTTCAGTCCGACACCGAAACATGTCAAAATTGACAGGCTGGGTTAAAGCGCCTCTTCCGTATATAACGGTTTGAATATTCGTGGTAGCCATTTTCGTAAAGTCCATTTTATTGCTGGCTTAGGCACTATTTGAGGGCGTCGTGTTCACCGTCACCGCGATGGGCGACAGCCTACAAGCAACGGCAACATCAGTTTTCTGTCACCTTGTTATTGACCGTTCCTCGAGTTTTTTTTACCTTCGCTGATTTACGAAAGCGGTAGGGGTTTAATAAATAATAAAACAAACAACTTAATTATAATACTTTATATTCTACATACAACAACAAAAACAATAAAATACTACAACTAAAAGCCTTTGATACACTTATAAACAAAAATACTATAACAGTCTACTTTATGTATATTTTTCCTTTTTTACTTAGGTGATGTCGTAACATATGAAAATTTTATGAAATTTTTCAATTTTAGACCATGAGCAAACAATAAGTCAAATACAGTGGACCCGCGGTAATCCGAACCTTGTGTAATCCGGCGCCCCCTGTAATCCTACAGGTCTAGAACTGTTGAATCTACCTAAAAATTTCCACTAATGCATGTTTAAACGGATTGTAACTTGCAAGCTGCTACAACATTTGTTCTCGATTCGTACTGTTTCAGTTTAATTTTTTCATTACAAGGTATTTTTATACAAAGGAGCCCGAATTATAGAGGGTCAGGAACTACTTTATAATCCAACAAATTCAATAATCCGACATCGCCTTGCAAAACGTTTGTCGGATTACCGCGGGTCCACTATAATTATCCATAAATATGTTCTATCCGTAACATTGCTTATATTTTAAATCACTAAAACCACCTAAACACTTTTTATTTGCTTCTGGTCTATTTTGTACTAAACTCGTGACTTCGATTATTCCAACATTTACTTAAAAATTTTAAAAGTTCATCCACAACCACGTTCACTTATAAATTAAAATAATACAATAAAATTTTTAAAACTTAACAGTATAAAGAATACTTCTGAAAGGAAATTACGCAAAGATGATATGCATTAAAAATGGACCTTTTTGATACTAAAAATGTTTTTTATGTTAAATCTCACATGACTGCCGTCCAACTGAAAAACACCGTATGTGCATAAATCTATGTAATGCTTGTATAGAGTCAGGACCCCCTGCCTAACTTTTAAATTGTTTTGCAATTTTTCATGAAAATTTGAGGACTTCAGTAAAACAACATAAACCAAATTTTAAACAAGAAATGACAGTTTTAGAGCTTTAAAATGATGTTCCACAAGACCCTCCTTTCCATTTAATTTTTCTTTTCAAAATAGCGCCCCGCTGTCAGTTTGACATTTATATCTGTCATTTCCTGTCTAAAATTTGGTTTATGTTGTCTCACTAAAGTCTTTAATGAAAAAATACCAAACAATTTAAAGGTTAGGAAAGGGGCAGATCAGAGGGGCGCAGAAGCGTGTCCTATAGAACACATGATAGTGGCCAGTTTGATCCTGAAACTTTTTAAAATACACAATTGTACAACTGTTTTTAAAACATTTCTCAACTCTTTTGTAATTTAGTTTAATTTGAGCTTTTTCTTTGTGTGTTTTTGAAAAACATGTAGGTTTGTGTACCATAAAATATTTTTTATTTGCGCCCCCTCTGAAATAAAGTTCTGGATCCGCCCCTGAGTTAGGAGGGGGTCCTGAATTAAGACAACCACTGTATAACATACGGTGTTTTTCCGTAGGAAGGCAGATGAGTATTTATTTTAGAATTCATGCAATACCTGCTCTATTGACAGTATCGCAATTAAATTACAACCAAATCAAATTTTTACTTTAAAATTAACCCTTTATAAATTAACAGATTTTGATATTTCATATGTGTCTAAATAGGTTGGCGTCATATGGAAAACGGTTTCTTTTCAAAATTTCTGCATGGTCCAATAATCCGATATTTGTTTTTTTTTTCAAAATGCAGGGATGCAATTAAATTAATTTTATTTTAACATTATAACTCCCTAAACTTTAAAATTTGCTACAAGATTAGGAAAAGTCTGCCTTATCATACGTAGGTCATATCGAGATCATAGATTATACAGGATGATCAAAAATAATTTAAATTTTTAGAAAGTCAAATAGCAATATTTTTTTAATTTTAAATAGAACACCATGTATTTTTTTACACTACATGATGACAAATCAAATACTCTTTTAAATGGTGTATAGGTTGCCTATACCTATCTTTTTTATACTTTTTTAGTAAATTCCGTTTTACCATATTTTTATTCCAAATGTCTATTTAATTTAAGTAGGTTGTAATATAGCAGATGCCTATTTACTAAGCCTCAAACTCAAAGGCAACCATCAGATATCAAAATATTTAACATTTACGAGTCTGGCAAAAAATTTGTTTTTTTTTTCAAGAGTAAAGTATCTGTATATTTGTTAATATCAAATTTAGTATATAAAAAAGATGTTTAAAATCTAAAATCACTTCCAAATGTGCAAACTGGCTTATTTACATGAACAAAATGTTTTTATTGCGCTAAGATTATAATTTAACTTTATACACACATTTATTAACTATAATTGTTTTTAATTTTACATACTTCGTTTTAAAAATGCCAGTCTATCGGAATAAGTATGAACTAATGTACAGGGTTGTCCAACGAAGGGTAAACACCCTCGTAATTTCTTTATTTCAAAAGATATTGAAAAACGGTTTATACAAAAGTTGTAGGAATTTTAGAGGAGAATATGAGCAGTTTGCCATGAAAACAATTGAACATCTAATAAAAATTTATACGAAAAAAATATGGTTATCTTCCTTATTTTAAATGGAACACCCGGTATATTATGTGATTTTTGGATTCTCTAGAAAATTCTAAACCTTTTTCATATAGGGTGTTACATGTCTAAAGTTAAAAGTTTCGGAGCAATGGACAATTGAAAATCAGTAAAATGTCTTATAGCTTATTCTATTAAATAGGCTGAAATGCAAAAAATGTCAACAATGGGACACGTGAACAGAAAATAATAGTGAACAAAAAATACTAGTATTATTGTGAAAAAGCGTGGGTTGCTTGATATACAAAAAATATGGCACAGAGCACCCCACGATTTTCACAATAATACTAGTATTTTTTGTTCACTATCATTTTCTGTTTCTATTAAGAATTCTTAGATTAAAAACATTCAGGAATACTCAAGTGGCAATACATCTGTGCAACCAAACGCCACTGTTGGAGCACGTGTCCCATTGTTGACATTTTTTGCATTTCAGCCTATTTAATAGAATAAGCTATAAGACATTTTACTGATTTTCAATTGTCCATTGCTCCGAAACTTTTAACTTTAGACATGTAACACCCTATATGAAAAAGGTTTAGAATTTTCTAGAGAATCCAAAAATCACATAATATACCGGGTGTTCCATTTAAAATAAGGAAGATAACCATATTTTTTCGTATAAATTTTTTATTAGATGTTCAATTGTTTTCATGGCAAACTGCTCATATTCTCCTCTAAAATTCCTACAACTTTTGTATAAACCGTTTTTCAATATCTTTTGAAATAAAGAAATTACGAGGGTGTTTACCCTTCGTTGGACAACCCTGTACATAGTTATTTTTTTTAAATTAACTTTTAAAAAAATAGTTCTTGTAAATAAAGAATTTTACATTTTTGAGGCCTAATCCTAATTTAATCCTAAACTAACTTTTCTCTATAAGAATTTGCGATATTACCAAAATACATGTACAGGGTATTCAATTATATTTTGACACCCAATTCTAACTATAACCAAATAAAAGCTTCGTACTTTTCCATCTATAATCTTTTAAGCATTATAAAGAGACAAATGTAAACTGAAAAACTCTAGAAAAATTAAGTGGCAAACTTTTGTTAAATAGAACACCCTGTATAATATGTCACATTTTAAAAATTCTTTTAAAACGCTTTACAAAAATACCACATTTGATTTATCTATCCTTAATAGTTTTCGGAATATGACCACTTAAATTTCAAAAATAGTAAATATAATTTCCATTATACCAACCTAAGATGAAACTGTAGAAGTAATGTTAATGTAAAGTTACTAAAGCGCGTCAGAAAAATATACCGGAGAATACCTTGTACCCGATTAAATACCTCCACCAAATATGAGCCCCGTATACAGGGCGATCATAAGAAACTTCAATACAATTTGAACGATTTTCACAAGCCGAAATAATAAAAATATTTTTGACATACTTAAAGTCTATAGCCGCTTAACGCTCCGATGTAAAGGTATACATTATATAACATTTTTTCTTCTTATTATCTAAGCTTTGCAACCCAATAGGTCTCTATGACACTCGAGTAACTGCAAATTTAACATCTTGGGCTCCCCTACTATAATGGAAATCATATCCAGATTTAAATGGCCATATTTCCGAAACTATTAAAGATAGATAAATCAAATGTGGCCTGTTTGTTAAGCTTCTTAAAATATTTTTCAATGGTTAGATAATATACAGGGTTTGCATTTTTCTTAAGTTTTTGATGTTCATTTGTTTATTTATTTATACTCAAAAGATAATAGATGAAAAAAGTATAGAACTTTTATACAGAATGTTTTTTTCTATCCTTTTGGTTATACTTAAAAGTAGGTGGCAAAATATAAAAAAATACCCTGTACTTTACTCTTAGGCAAAAACTATATTTTTTGACAAAACTTATAGATAACTGATAAAATTTGATATCAGATAGTCGCCTTTAAGGTTTGAAACATAGATAACCTACATTTAGATCCGCAGTGACAAGAAGCATTTTTCGGATTTTTACGACCGCGCGCAGTGGGTGGACGAACATGCGCACTTAAAAGCCGTGGCAAAATACAAACACCGGCACCCCGTACCCTTCGTCCGCGGTCTGACCGTAACGCTCATTAGCTACCGTACTTCGAAAAGAAAGCAGGACGCCGTCAACAAATTCTTTTCTATAATGCGGATAGTTTGTTTGGAGCCGGGTGCGTTTACCCTCAACTGGCTTGCGCACAAACCGGTTTTTCGCCCATGAAATGTAACTTTGTTTTGCGCAGGTTATAACATTGGCAATCCATCGAGATCAGTGGTTTGAAATCATGTAGTACATTTTATAAAGAATAACTTTTTATCGTTAATTAATAAATAGAAAAAAACTTCTTCATATGACGCCAACTTACATAGACACAGTTTTTAAGTAGGTAGTAAGATGGTTTGTTGATTAAGTTAGGTTAAAAATCTCTGTAAACTAAGCTATTTTGGTCAAAACATGATCCAATTTGATTTTCTGTCAATATCTAAAAATAGTTTTAGCAGGTTTTGTAGAACCAGTCCGTTTACTAAGTCACATCAAAAACATCTAATTTAAAAAAAGGTCAAAGTATATTATTTAAACAATTTTAACCACTAAAAAAACTCCCAAGTAAAACAAGTAACCTAACAAATTGTTTTGATTGTTCTGAAGATGATATACCTTACTTTAAATTTGTTCTAATCTTTGATCTAAGTAAGAACACTTGTCGCCATAAGATTTTTTTGGTAATTTATTATTTTTTTTCAGTCAAAGGGAAGGGTATAAAATCTAAGCTCTTCTAAGAGAAATTACCAAAGTCTATCAAAATATCGAAATGTTCTGAAAAACTAGAATTTTATCAAAAATAACATTAATTCATTTGACAGTAGAACAAATGTATTTTTAAGGTGGATGCTAATTCTAGCCTACGATTTCA
The DNA here is from genome assembly GCA_014170235.1 of Listronotus bonariensis. Classification (NCBI taxonomy): domain Eukaryota; kingdom Metazoa; phylum Arthropoda; class Insecta; order Coleoptera; family Curculionidae; genus Listronotus; species Listronotus bonariensis. The sequence continues at coordinate 90,610 of JACEGR010000340.1, read as the reverse complement.
CCGGAGAGATAGGCGAAAAGCTACTACACAATACACATATACTTTGGAATAAAAGTGAGGCTAAAATTGAACAGTTTTCGATGCGATTATTATCGGTTATTATTCATAACATATATCTAACATAACCTATAAGATAGTTTATACACATTAACACAGAGATGATTAAAAACAGTGCAAATAAATACTTTAAATGTATATTTATAGGTTATTAGCACAGCCCTAAAAAATAACTTGAATAACTACTTCATGTTGAACCCTATTAGATAAAACAGCAGTTCATGCACTAATATTTAATAACCTTTATATACATTACTTTGGTTTGTGTTATATTTAGTTATTTCTTCTAATTTATTTTTAACCTTTTGCAATTTTGTAATTTATTGAAAATAAAAACATTTCATTCATCACGCGCTGTTTTGTGCTTAGTAAGCTTAGTTGCTTTTAATGAGGATGATCCCAACTAGTTTTGGAACCTTTCAAATGATTTTCTAAATGATATTCAAACATCGAGATATTCGAAATGTTTCAAATATTTCTTCCGAATAATCGTATTTCGTCGTGAAATATTTCATGAACGATCAGTCATGAATTCATATTTGTAAACACGGAACACAAATACGAAAGATACGGAACGAACGATTAATGATATTTTTATCTAGGCGTTTACTATAGACAACCCATAAAACATACCGCAAACCATTAGTAATCAAACGAACAAAGAATATCAGCTGTAATATTTATGGTTAAATAGCGCCAAAACTCAAAAATACTCGAAATAAGACGTGAAATTCGTTGCCGCAACCTTTTAAATTTTGGCAAAAGCAACAATTAATCGGTATTTCGACAGAATAAAAGCTTATCGGGAATGAAATATAAAATGTTTCGAAAGATCTTTCGCAATGAATTATGAAATGTCTTTCTTAATGAAATATAAAATGTTTCGAAAGATGTTTCGAAAGATCTTTCAAATATTAAAATCTTCCGAATACAAATATTCGAATATCGAAATCCTTTGGATATGCACACCACTAATCCCAACATCTCGGAATAAAAGTTACTAAAATCGGTGCATACATAAACTGCCATTTTCAAAAGTATTAGTTATTTAATAAAGCTCTTGCTATTCTAGTTACTATATATGAGGGCTGTGTTTATTAGCTAAAATTGTAACACAAGCAATATAAATAATTGATGATGACTGATAAAGCAAAAGTATATTTATTTAATTTTACACTTAAAAATATTATAGAGTACACTCCAAATTTACTGTTTATTGTTCAGGGTTACACAAAGACAAGAACAATTTTTCATATAACAATATTATTTATATTGCCTAGTTAAAACTCCTATGAATTTTCTTAAAAAAAAACACTGTTCATACAGAATGAGTAAAAACCTTTAACAAATTGATAAAAAAATCGACACCCGACAAAATGTTATCGCATATTTATTCATACTTTTTAACAATAAACAGTTTGTAAAAAGTCTGAATTGCATTTATGTTATATCCAAAACTTTTGGTGTTAAAAAAATAGTGTGCACAAAAAACATAAAAGAGTTTTTATTAATATAAAAAACATTATAATTTTTACTCACCCTGTACAAAGATCGTCCAAAGAAATACAATATGCCGATAACAGAGAAGGCTCGATGAGCCCACATTTGTTTGGCACTAAAATATCTGTCACTTACAAACAAATAAACATGGAAAGCAATAATTGTTACTGCTTACACCTTAAACATAACATGGGACTAATATTTACAAAGACTACACTTCAAAATGTACATAACTAACTGTATACAGGGTGTCTCATGATGCTTCAAATAGTTGAAAAGATATAGCGAGTTAAATAAAAAGAGGAAGGTCAAAATTTTTTGGTATGTTTTCTGTTAAAATGTGAAATATACAGGGTTTTCATTTACATTTTTCCACCCACTTTTAACTATAACCAAGAAGACTATTAAAAAAACGTGTTAAATAAGAGTTTCATAGTTTTTCATCTATTATCTTTTGAGTATAAAAAGAAACAAATTAACATGAAAAACTCAAGAAAAATGAAGAGGTAAACTTTTTTTTTAATGGAACACCCTGTACATTATGTTACCATTAAAATAGTATTTTAAAAAGCTATGCAAAAATACCACATTTGATATCTCTATCTTTAATAGTTTTTGTAATCTGACCTCTTAGATTTGAAAAATAGTAGATATAATTTTCATTATACCTACCTACGGCTAGTAAGACTGTAGATGTAATGGAAAATATATCCATTACAATCAATCCTACTAAATGGCCATAATTTTTTAAGATGATATACCCTGAAACATCTCTCTCTCTCTCTCTCTCTTTCGATATTTTAAAAGGAAACACCATAAGACACCCTGTACATTAACAAATTGATATTAAACAACTAAAATACAAAGCTAATACGACTAGATTCTAGTACTTGTCAGTTGGAAATCTTAAAACATAAATATCTACCTATTTGACAGTTAAAAAAATTGGTGGATATTTAACTTGGTTTAAATAAATACATTTTCTGCATATCAGTTACTCAAAAAGAACCTCTAACAAATAAATATGGCAACAGTTATTTTAAATTATCGAGACTATCCACTTTTGTTAGATTATTGTTTAATTGTTATACAATTTTTTTTCTTTTAAACATAGGGATAGAAGTCATCAAAATGAACTTATTTATTTTCAAATAACAGTATTATCGGTTAGATCTACGAGTTTATAAGGGTCAATTGTGACAGTATGTGAAATGCCCTGAGACTTCGTCTTTCAGGATTTTTAAATTATTAGCCATAAAATTCACACAAAATGCATCATATTTCACTACAAATATAAGTACTTGGCAAATAGGTAGATAGTCTCTTAAATATTAATGTATAAACACTTTTAGGTAATAAAAATCACATTGACACTTAGACAACATTTTTAAAATGTTTAATTATATTGGAAAATTACACACTAATTTCATATGAACATGTAGCAAAATTCCTTTTTTGTTAACCAAAAATTGGTAAATGCTATGTTTAAAGCATTTATATCTGTTTTTTAAATTATCTAAAAGAATTCTAATGAAACGCTACGAGAATATAAAAAAGAGTCACTCCCTTTTCCAATTTTTTTGTTTTTGTCAAAACAGAATAAAATAAAAATGCTGATAAACATATTAAAACGCTCAACTTAAAATCAAAATTACCTCTACAAACAACAAAATAAATATATTTACATAAGTGGATTTTAAACCCAAAATAATACTGTTCGAAACGTTTTTTGCTATGTTTTTTTTATGTACGACAGGGTCACTTCCCGTTTTTAAAATATACTTGTTATTTCTAAATCCAGTCCTCTCTTCTCACACATGATTTGTAAATCTGCGAGTTATCATATTTTGCCAAGGAATTTTTGCTACATGCACATTCTTTTTAAATCCTTGCTTTCAAGCATTTTGCCAAAAATCTTTTAAATATTGGCAAAAGGAATGCACTGGGCAAACTTTGTAATAAACTCACCATTTTAAAATTTTATTAACTTCACTGGTCTAATTATTTTTTTTGAACCTCCGAGTTTATATACACACTGTCCACAGGTAGGGTTTACAAGAGGACAAATGGACCAAAAATTTAATTTTTCAAAAAGGCATTTTTATAAAAACTTTTGCTTGTAAAAAAATATGATTCAAAAACGAAATTTTTATTCATTTGACCTCTTGTAAACCCCATCTGTGGACATGCTGTATATGTTTTATATTATGATTTATTTTTTATCTTTTTCTTACTTATCTTAATAAAACAGCCTAGGACGTAGCTATTTAAACACATTTTTTGATCACATTAAACACTTTTTACAGCTTAAGCATTAGAAAAACTGAAATATTCATACGTCAATTTTTTTTGTTTTGGCAAAATAAGTCTCTTTTAAAACGTTAGTTGGTTAATCTTATCTTATAAATTCATTTTTGGCCCCCTAAGGCTAAACTTAGTGGTAAAGCACTCCATCTATCCCTTAGTTTCTAAACTAAAAAGGTATAAACAAGGGGTAAACCTTTCTAACGTCTTAAATGATCCTCAGATTGATAATACAACATTTCTAATGACTGGGGACATGGTACATCGCCCTGAGCTGTAGTTCGAAACGAAGCTGTACACAAATAAAAAAAGTGTGTAGGCTCGTTTTTTTCTATTATACTTCGGGTTTCTCATTTATATTCGTTGTGTATAAAATTTACCATACAGGTTTTTTTATCAGTTCATATCGGTGGCAAACCCATAGACTTCCAGTACTCGTATTTCGAAGTCTCCACTTGGACATAATGGAGGATTGTTGAACGTGGCGCAGTGGTCTGTTTTGCCGTAGCGGATGTTTTCGTCCATCCAGATAGCTTGGCCTTCACTGAAATAATAAAAATAATTATATTTGTTCATTTTTCTAAAAAAGAACATAATTTACGGATGTCAAGTTATAAATTCGAACCCTCGATTTGTCAATTTTCTTTTTTTATCTTTTGACAATCCACGAAGGCTGAAAGCCTAAATACTAACGTACCGTGGGTGTCTTAAGCAGGGTAAGAGGAAGTTTGTTAACACGGGACTTAAAAACTTGAAGATTTGGGGGGAAGGAAAGACCTCCGCTGGCAGCAAGTTCCACGTCTAGAAACTCTAGGGATAAAAGAACGAACGAAATGGGAAGTTCGGGGCCTGTCCAATTGGACCGTATAGGGATGCATACGCGCGGCACCACGAATTTCTCTGTGGGGAACTGCAAGAGGAGGGACTATACTGGATAATTCGTCGGAGCAGAAGCCGTAAAAGTATCTATAGAAGAGCGATAGATCTCCCACAGCTCGACGATGGGCAAGAGGAGGAAGTCTTTGAGTAAGTAAAGGATCATTAATAAGACGAACAGCCCTTCTTGGTTTGGGAACCTAAAAAGTGGAGTGAAGGGTACTATCGTCAGTATAACTATGAATGGGATTGGTTGTGGAAGAAAGAAGGTCGTTGATGTGAAGAAGAAACAAAGTTGGTGCCAGCACTGAACCCTGTGGCACTCCAGCATTAATTTCGTGGAAGCTTGAAGAGTGGCCATCAACAATGACTGATATACGTCGATTAGAAAGATAACTGGAGAGCCAAGAGCAGAGTTTAGTTGGAAGACCGTAAGAGGGAAGTTTATTAAGAAGTGCGTCATGCCAGACTTGGTCGAAAGCTTTAGATATATCAAGAGCAACGATCTGGGACTTACCTAGAAACTCAAGAGACTTGTTCCAGTTGTGTGAAACGAACGAAAGAAGATTTGCTGTAGATCTTTTGTGGCGAAATCCATACTGCCTGTCATGCAAAATTTTGTGTTTTTCTAAGTACCTGAGAATTTGCGAGTTAATGGATTTCTCCATTACTTTACAAAGCATTGAGAGGAGTGAAATGGGTCTATAGTTGGATGGAAGAGATTTAGATCCTTTCTTGGGAATAGGCTGGACACGTGCAGCTCCCCAGCTGTCTGGAAATATACCCGTGTCATAAGAAATTCGAAAGAGCCTGGTTAAAATAGGTGCAAGTTCAGGAGAACATATTTTTAAAACGACTGCTGGTATTCCATCTAGCCCAGACGATTTCTTGGTGTTAAGAGAAGAAAGGATACGGTTAATGTGTTTTACCTTAAAAATAATATTGGACATTTCGAATCGAACAGCTGGAATTGGATGATTGACAGGTGGATGAAGGGTTGAATTGGCAGCAAATTGTTTAGCAAATAGTTCGGCCTTTCCTTTAGATGTAGAAATAATTTCATCTTCCAAAGTTAATGGTGGAAAAGAACTGGTACAGAAATTTCTACTGATGTTTTTGGCAAAGGACCAGAAGGATTTTCTGCCATTTGAGCAAGAAAGTACTTTGTTTTTTATACGGTTATCAAAGGAGTCTTTGGCTTCTGAGATGGTTTGGTGGTAGTGGTTTCTTGCTTCAATGCTGACCAGTCGGTTTTCTGGACTAGGATCCTGTAGAAACTTCTTGTGAGCCTAAACTTTTAAAATTCTAGCTTTGTCACATGTTTTAGTGAACCAAGGTTTGTGATTAGAGGGTTCAAAAGGTTCATAGGAAATGCATGAAAACGCGTGTCAAACACCGTTCCAAAGGACCAGTTTAAATAAATTATATTAATATATTTTTTAAAATTTATCTCCACGAAGGCTTATTCCCAAATATCAGAATACTGTGGTAGCCGGGATGTGTATGATGTGTCATCGACTTTTCAAAAGCTTTCGACAATGTAAAGCATGAAAAACTTATTCAGTTTTTGGAATCCATCGGTCTAGATTCAAAAGACATAAGAATAATTGCAAATTTATACTGGAATTTATGCCAAAATAAAATTTAACAAAAACATCTCAGAAAGTTCTCTTATAACAAAAGAAGTTTGTTGAGGATGTGTATTATCACCTACACTTTTTAATTTATATTATGAAGCTGTTTTTAACGAAGTACTTCATGTTGCCTCAGAAGGAATAAAAATGAATGGAAAACTCATCAATAGCATCAGATACGCAGACGATACTGCTATCATAGCTAGCAGCTTAGAAGAACTACAAAGCCTTCTACAGAGCTGTACCTGAAGAATATGGACTTAAATTGAATGTCTCGATCGTTCACAACCAATGGGACATGAAAACAGAAATCAGATCGAAAATAGAGAAGGCGAGGACAAGTTTTATAAGAATGAAACACATATTTACTAACAGAGACCTCTCACTCCCACTTAAAATTAACCCTTAAAGGACAACATAAACTTTTTCATACATAAACAACAACAGGGGTCGCATACGACCCCATAAAGAATTACTGATATTTTAAAGTTTAAACAGCAAATAACCTATCTAATTTCTTTTTGTTGGTTGTCTTGTAATTTAACCAATGATTTTTTACAGGAAAAGAAATTTAGTTTTGCACATCTTTGTTAGATTCCCATAAGTATTCTTCAAAGCATTATTTGTGTGCGGTAAAGCATTAAGTTTCTCAATTTTGTTTTGTCGGTCTGTCTTGTACATCTTTATACTTTTGAAAAGTATATTTTATTTCTACGTAGTTTTTCGTTTGAATGAGTAACAATTTTATTCAACATCCTCAGGGCTCAGTTCTGGCACCAACACTGTTTCTTCTTCACATCAACGACCTTCTCTCGTCTACAACTAATTCCATTCATAGTTTCGCCGACGATAGTACCCTTCACTCCAGTTTTCGGGTTCCTAAACCCATCACTAAACCTGATTTGGAAAACAAACGCAGAGCGATGCAGATATCTCTTTCGCAGGATCTTAATTTAATATTGGATTGGGGCGCCAAAAATCTCGTCCATTTTAATGCATCCAAAACACAATCATGTTCCTTGTTGCGAAAAGAGTCATCAAATACTCATCCTCTTCTTATGAGCGGCCAAGTTTTACAGAGCAAAGACACCTTCAATCTTGTAGGCGTCACATTTGAAAGTAACCTTAACTGGCATACACATTGTATCTATAGCCACGGCAGCTTCAAAAAAGCTTGGATTTCTCTTTCGAGCCAAAAAGTATTTCTCCCCTTCTAATTTATACACTTTGTATGTGTCCCAAATCCGACCTCCCTTGGAATTGTTCTCATATCTGGGGCACGGCGTCCCCGTGTTGTCGTTAAAGGGTTAAAATGGTGCGATGTTACATATTCTCTGTTTTACTGTATGGGGCAGAAGCATGGACCATAACAGAAAAACTAATAAAAAAGCTATCTGCATTTGAAATGTAGAAAATCCAAGAGTACAGAAAATATCCTGGACAGATCACATTACCATCGAGGAAGTGTTGCAAAGAATCGGAAAACAACAGGAAATTGAATTTACAATAAAGAAAAGAAAGCTTGAATATCTGGGTCAACTGATGAGACTTGAAAAATATCGTCTGCTGCAACTTATTCTTCAGGGAAAAGTGGATGGCAGAAGAGGTCCAGGGAGAAGAAGAATTTCATGGATGCAGAACCTGCACAAGTGGTTTGGCCTGACATCTGTGGAGCTATTTAGACAAGTAGCTAATAAGATACGTATTGTTATGTTGATAGCCAACGTCCATAACGGATAGGGCAATGGAAGAAGAAGTGGTAGCCGGGTTATCAGGTTAAAATGTCTCGGCTGGGGATCCAACCTGGACCTTCTGGGTTAGAGATTAAAGACGCTGCTCAATGCGCCACCGAGAAAGATATTAGGTATTTTCTTTATTTTATATGTTTCGTAATACAACTTACCCTCCTCCTATAGTAATCATCTTACTATCGGCAGCCATGAACAATTCGGCCCCATGAGACACATTCCTGTCGCTCTCCACTCCCACCCAAGGATATTTTGCCCTTTCTGGATACAATGAAAACAAAAACGTTTCGCCAGTACCAAAGTACGCTTGTCGATTACCGCGGTCGTCTTTCTGGTTGCGTTCGCACCATCGGGATGAGCAGTAGGCACCAAATACCTGAAACAATTGCAAATATTTAACGTAAGAGATTTAAAATCTATACTAATATTATAAAGAGGTAAAGTTTGTAACTTTGTTTGTTTGAAGCTGCTAATCTTCAGAAATACTGAACCGACCATAAAGATCTTTTACAATCAGAAAGCTACACTATTCAGGAGTGTTATGGGCTATATTTTATTATTATTAAACAAAAAGTTCAAATATTAACGCCCAAGGAAGTGGGCACGGGTCGGCTATCTTGGATAAACTATAACTTTGTAAGGGTGTATCTTCGGAAATACTAAACCGATCATGAAAATTTTTTCACAATTAGAAAGCTAAACTATTTAGGAGTGCTCTAGGCTATATTTTATAAGGATTAAACAAAAATTTCAGAGAAAAATACTGACATATGTATACTAATATTATAAAGAGGTTAAGTTTGTAACTCAGTTGCAAGCACCGGCACCGGTCTGGTCCAGTGGTAAAAGGCTCGATTGTCACGCTGGCGGTTGGGGGACTTACGCTTGGCCCCTTGTCAAAAAAAAAAAATGATTGCTTATTCCTTCAATTAATTTATAGATTATACATTTCTGAAACTAGATATGTTTAGTTTTTTTATCACTTTAGATGATCCAGCCCAGAGATATAGTGGTCACCGCAAAACTTCCTTTTCAGAGGAGCACCCGGACATCAGCTACAGAGGCTTTCAAAATATTTTTCTGATAAAAATAATAAAAAAATAAAATTAAATATGTCAAGATATTGTAAAAAGTATACAGAATACAGGGTGTTTTTTAACATGGGGCAAAAATTTAAAGTGTGATTCCCTATTTTATTTTATATAAAAAAGGGCCTTGGATAAAATTTGGTACATTTATTTAAAGTAATAAGGTGCTTATTTAGCTCTAACCAGAATGTTACTATTGGGTCCAGTGGCGTCTCAATGGGCACCGCAACTTATATTATTAAAAAAAAGTACGCCACTGACTTTATTTGACATTTTTATATTTTTTAATAGTATATAGTATAAATTATAGCCGCCGAAATCAGTCTGGTATCAGACGAGAATTAATTATTTTTCTTTATTATTACTGAAGACCGATTAGATTATTAATTAAATTATTAATAACATATTTTATAAAACTATCTACAATCACGATCGCGTTTATATACAGAGCAAGCCTTTGTGTGTGTCTGGGGAAGTGTTAGGCCCCTCTGATTGGTCTGGCTCCTTGCAAACTTTATTATTGAATTAGTTCCCTAAGTATTATATATAAAAAACAATACTGAGATTGTAAGTAAAGTTACATTATTTTTTTAAAGTTTTAAACCGCCTGGTATAAATTATGGCCGCCAAAATGAGTTTGGTATCAGACGAGTATTAATTATTTTTCTTTATTATTACTGAAGACCGATTAGATTATGAATTAAATTATTAATAACATATTTTATAAAACTATCTACAATCACGATCGTGTTTATACACAGAGCAAGCCTGCTTTGTATGTGTCTGGGGAAGTGTTAGGCCCCTCTGATTGGTCTGGCTCCTTGTAAACATTATTATTGAATTAGTTCCCTAGGTATTATATATAAAAATCAAGACTGAGATTGTAAGTAAAGTTATATTATTTTTTTGAAAGTTTAAAGCGCCTGGTATAAATTATGGCCGCCAAAATGAGTCTGGTATCAGACGAGTATTAATTATTTTTCTTTATTATTACCAACGATTTATAAATAAATATATCATTGTTATTACTGAAGACCGATTAGATTATTAATTAAATTATTAATAACATATTTTATAAAACTATCTACAATCACGATCGCGTTTATATACAGAGCAACCCTTTGTGTGTGTCTGGGGAAGTGTTAGGCCCCTCTGATTGGTCTGGCTCCTTGCAAACAGTATTATGTATAAAAATCAAGACTGAGATTGTAAGTAAAGGTACATTATTTTTTAGAATTTTTTAAGCGCCTGGTATAAATTATGGCCGCCGAAATGAGTCATGTATCAGACGAGTTTTAATTATGAATTTTTAATAATATTTTCTAAAATATTAATAAACATTAGCACTGAAATTTTATGAAAAGTAAGTACTATTTTTATCTACTAATGTCTTTAAAATAGTCTAATACAATTCTGTGGTAAAATCAATAAAAAAGCCAATATTATATAGATCCCAATTTTTTTCTATGGCTAGTCTGGCGATGCATCACCCGGTTTAAAAAAATATCGTCGTTACGGAGTTAATAGCTTTGTTCGCGAGTCTAGTAATGAACCGATTCTGAACCAGAACCGAACTGGTTTAGAATTGTTTTAAAGCGCATCTCTAGTGATTTATTAGTTCGGAATTTTTATTTACCGCGAACGACTTTCTATACAGCTGAGGATGTATTCTAACCTAGCCTTTGGTTAGGATTTTTATGGATAAATTGGATACTACACAAAAAAAACTAAATTCAAACAAAAAGGTAAATTGTTATACTGTCGAAAGCCACTCGAGGTCTCTCGGCGGAAGACGAGGGATTCCCTGCCTCCTCTCGTTTTTAACATAAGTATGTGTATTTAACTAAAGATAAAATTCAAACAACAAGAAATGGTAAAATCTTGTAATATTGTCTATATTTTTTAATTAAATCTTTATTTATTTTATTGCATACATACATTCATACGGAATACAATTAAAAATCATTATATCCTGTTTATATACGGTCAGAATCACAAAAATATAAAAAAAATTATTCAACAGGTATATTAACCCGCATAAAAAGTGGCAGAAACAAATAAACTGTAATACAACGGTTTATTTCTGTACCACAAAAACAGAAAACAGCTGACCATGTCGACAATGCGCATGAAATTCCGTTCTGAACTTTTAGTTCCAACAAAAACCCCAGGACTGCTAATCGGGTTACGAACCGGTAACGAACTGATTCTATAGTAACCCGCGAACACAGAACTGTTACTAAAAATTTAGGATTTTACTAACCGCGAACGCTGTTTTTTCACTGCGCATGCGAATAGTCCCAGAACCGGTTCAGAATCAAACCCGCGAACAAAGCTATTGACTTTCAAAGAAAAAAAGGGTGGGGGTAAAAATATCGTGAATCTCCCGGTATATACCAATACTCTTAACATTGATGGTTGGACAAGTAAAAATAATGTCATAACTTAAAAATATATTAAATGAGATCATAATCATGAGCACTGTTTTAAGTTCTACAACGGTTTTTTTTTAAATTTATGTCCTTATTAAATTAATATAATTCCTTTTTCATTCTTAAATAGTCTAAGAATTAAACGAGGAATAAAAAAATGCATTAACAACAAAACCTGAATTTATTAAAATATCAATTATCAGGTACAATTTGTTGTAAAGTAGATCAAGGTTTGTAATAAAAGTTAGTCATTATCTGGTACATACAGACACAGACGCCTCAAAGAACAACAAATAATACGAAGTGGATTTATTTTAACAAAGTGTAGCCATTTTTTTGGCAAAGGAAATACAGAGTGCCTAAAAAATACGTGTAGTTTTACGAAAGATTCTTTTATTTATTATCTCTATAGGTTAGTTCCAGCAGAATGTTGGAAACATGTTAGCAACAATCGTAAAACGCAGAAATTGTTACAAACATTAGTCAGAAATGTTGGCAACAGTTTCCTACTGGAACGAAAAATAAACAAGGCGTGCATACTGCTTATACGTCAATACAAGAAAGGTTATGTTAAAAATTGTCAGTAATGTTTGAAGAAAGATTGCAAACTTTTCAAACAGTTTCCAACATATTTCCAAGATCTTAAAACTACTGCTGGAACAACACACATTTGTATAATGTTAGAAACATGGCACTGCTGAAATATTTTTTGTTGTTAGATTGTGTGTTAATTTAGATGTAGGATCTCAGGTGATGCCAAAAACAACTACAAAGTGTTAGTGACTAGTATAAAAGATACGAATGAGGCAATGGTTAAATAACATTTTTGTGTCTAACTTATAGGGGATTCAGGTTAGGCGCTTCTATCGGATACTTATTGAACCCTTTTGGGACACTATGACACTTGTTTGTCTATTTGTCATACTTTAATTAGAGATGGTATCGTATTTTTTAAATATTTTTTACGATTTATCGGATGAATGGAATAAAACAAGAAAGAAAGTCAGTCTAGAACTGGGTAGCTTTCCAGTAACGAAAATTTTTGTGCGTCACACTCCAGGGCTTGAAGCTCTTGAACTGCTCTAAAAGTTAGTCACTGGAACGCATCCTTAGACAAGGAAAGAGAGATACTTTAAGAAATTTTAAAATTTCGTTGTTTTTAACCTTTCTTGGCTTTATAATAATAATTACTCTTAAATATCTAATTCCATTTTAAATAAATAATTTTAAAAATCCATCCTTAAACACAAAAAACATGTGTGAAGCACAAAAACCAAAAGAGGGGTTGGTGCATGAGGGGCAAGGGGAAAGAAAGACGGGGTAGCTCAGGTGCATAACACTTTCTGTCACTGGAACGCCATAAAGTAGAACGAAATGCTCCTGAGCTACTCGGGAGCGCTCTATTTGCGTCACTGGAAAGCCACTCCGGTGTCATAGTTTGAGCCAGATCAGTGGCGCAACTAGCCTCTTGTTTTTGGGCGGGCTTAAGCCCCTGTTTATAGAGTACATTTTTCGAAAAACACCAATATACAGGGGTGTCTCTAAAAGATCTGTACAATATTACTAATCTAATATAATTTCCCTAAGTCAACAAGTTGATTGTTACAGATACAGGATGTCAAACTTTCCATTTTATTTTAGTTACTTTTTAATATTATTTAATATTTGTTTGTACAAAATTCAGACTTAGAGGTTTTTCAAGGTGAAGAATCAAAAACTGTTTACGTTTTTGTCGTAAAATGTAGAGGGCGCCACTTGTAGTCCTTTGCTTAAAGGAATTCAAAAGAAATTCTTTATGTGAAATAAAAAGTTTAATCCAGAATATTTTAAAAACGGTTGCTCGTAGCGATATTTACTAGGTATACATTTTTAGTTTAGAAAATATGGTAGAATAAAATTCTTCACTGAAGCTATAATAGGCAGAAGTATAAAGAAGTGATTGCATTTTGAACATAAGCGAGAGGACTGCAAGTGGCTCCTTCCACATTTATGTTCCCCACTTTAGAAAACCCCTAATACCTACTTTTATAGAAAAGCTTCTTAAAATTAAAAAGTATTAAAAATATACTAAAATAAAATGGAAACTTTACCACCCTGTATCTTGCACGATATACTTTTCGACTATGATAAATTAGATTAGATCGTTACATTTTAATCCAAGGAATGTGTGGTTACACTTTGTACAGACCTTATAAAGACACCTTGTATTTAAAATGCTCAATTATTTTTGGGGGGAGCTAATCGACGTCTTGGGGGCTAAGGTCCCCTCCCTAATTTCGTCCCTGAGCCAGATATAATTCATTTTAAAAGCAATGCCGTAAAGTACCCAAAAAATGATAAAGTACAAACCTTTTCAAAAGCACATAGCCTCTGAGAGAGCCTTATTACATATTTTTTTGATAAATAAAAAAACATTGCTAAAAAACGTATTACGTACTTAAAAAAATCTTGTTATTTCGTCTCTGTTCTGCCATAAAACCTGACGCGTAGCGTGAGGAACCAGAAAATCGTCGGGTTTAATATTTTTGCTGCAATAAGTCATTGTTCACAAAAGGATTTGTTTACATTATGATTTTTGCCTACTTTGCAGCATTGCATTCAGAATAAATTATGACTGACTCAAACAATAACTGTTTTATTGGAAGTCATCATGGATGGTGAATTTTGTTGTGTTTGCAGTTTAAGTCGAAATACCAGAACTAACCAGAACCCTGACCGTTATCCATTCTTAGTGTTACTGTATCTTGAATGTTGCACATCGGTCGGCCGACTTGTTGCAAACGCCATGGCAACATCCGTGGGCGTTTTGATCAAGGAATCGGCAAAACGCCCGTTTTCCATTTAATATGAAAAACTTCGGCAAGTTTGTACGAGCTTTAAAATTAGTGTGGACGCGAAACACTTGTATCTGCAAATGTTGCTGTTGTTGCTGAAAAATTAGATACAGTCGGCCGACAATGTTGTCCCAATTGTATCCAAGTCTGTACATGGCTTTACGCGATTACCCCGGCGTTTGAAGGCCGATTTTTTAAAATTCTTTTTTTTTTATTTAAAGAGTGCCCTTCCGCGGTGGTCCCATAATAAAAACCAAGTCAGGATCGCGAGAGAGAAAGGTACTAGACCTATTTTTTCCTCTCTGCCGTACGTTATTTGTGCGGCAAAGCTGCCTCTAGAAGATATATACAGCGTGTCCTCGAAAGTTCTTAACAAATGATAAACTTTTTATAATTAATTTTACGAAAAAAGTTATTCTTTATAAAAAGTCCTGCTTGATGAGAAAATACATTTCTACAAAAATATTTGAAGGTTGGATGTACAGGGTGGCTTAAAAATGACTTGTTTTCAAATTAAAATAAGGGTTATTTCCTAACTACGGTACCAAACTTTAAAGGGTGATTTCTTATGTCATTTTATGAAGAAAAGTTCCTATAAACATATGTCCGGAGTTGCTTTGTTTCTGAGATACAGGGCGTTAAATATTTTTTAAAGGTCTGTTTGTTTTTAAATATCTTAAATACGAAGCCAGATACAAAAAAATGTACTACACTAACAAGTTGTATTTTTAATTGCTTTAAAGGAAAAAAATATAAAAACTGCATAAAATGCCAGTGGCGTACATTTTTCTCTCAATAATATTGGCTGTTGTGCCTACTGTACGCCACTGGCTTTTTATGCAGTTTATATATTTTTTCCTTTAAAGCAATTAAAAATACAACTTTTTAGTGTAGTACATTTTTTTTGTATCTGGTTTCGTATTTAAGATATTTAAAAACAAACAGACCTTTAAAAAAATTAACGCCCTGTATCTCAGAAACGAAGCAACTTCGGACATACGTATTATACGAACTTTTTTCATAAAATGACATAAGAAATCACCATTTACAGTTTGGTACCGTAGCTAGGAAATAACGCTTATTTTAATTTGAAAACAAGTCATTTTTAAGCCACCCGGTACATCCAACCTTTAAATATTTTTGTGGAAATGTATTTTTTTATCAAGCAGGACTTTTATAAAGAATAACTTTTTTGTAAAATTAATAATAAAAAAGTTTCCCATTTGTTAAGAACTTCCGAAGATACGCTGTATAAAAATAATAATAAAGTATAAAGACGGTTAAAAAAAGAGATCAGGGGCACGTTTAGAATCGACAACCTTGGGGAAAAATTAGCCATTTTCAGCTAACTAAAAGACAAGCGGATAGCTGCAGCTCCGTGTGTATCGATTTATAAGCTTTTGACAGACATAATGTATTCTACAAGCGGAAAGCTGCAGCCTTCTGTGTATCGATATATTAAAGCCCCGTGTGTATCTATTTGTAAGCATTTGACAACAATATAAAAACCGATGACAGAGTATAGGTGGGGTCATAGTTAGTTCTGCTTACTTACATTTTTCCTAAATTAAACGTCCATTACTGTCAAAAGCTTATAAATCGATACACACAGGGCTGCAGCTATCCGCTTGTAACTAAAAGTTTGTTTAGTGTATGTTTATTTTATATTTAATGCCTTGTTTTCAAACATGCTTGTTTCTATCCGACACATTTATCAAAGATCGTGTAATTTCTGTAAATATTTTTCGACAAGTTGGATCTAAATACCCAACATTGTATTTCTTAATTTGAATCGCGATTACTATATTTTTAAAAATCTTACCTCATTATTGCAAGTTTTGATCATCAGTAACGTCGGTTCGTGCTGCTCAACTCGAACGTAGAATGTGGTCAAGGAACATCCATGTTCTTCTGTCGTGTACAGCAAAATCGGCTGGTACATGGTGATTCGAACGGGCAACCACGACCATAGAGTCAGAAGCTAAGTAAAGAAAAAACATTATTAGATTTTTTTCCACACTAAAACATTGAAGGTGCATAATTTAATAAAGAGCAAGTGTGATGCTGTGTCTAAAAAAACTAAATTAATGGAGCTATTTTATGTGCACAGAATCAAAGAGAGACAAGTGGAAAATAATATTTTAATTACCTTCATGCGCATTGGGTAAAATAAGTAATTGAAAGTTTTTATTATAAATGAATACAAAATACCAACTTCAAAAATTTTAGAAACATATGGAAATTTTCACATAGTTATGAATTACCCTGTACATATAATACAAGGTTTTTCAACACTAAAATGCTGAGCACAAAGTGTGTAGGTCCGAAAAACTGGCAATGGAAAATCGGCAGAAATTGAAAAGAAAAACAGTATTTGTTGCTTTTTAGTTGCCAAATAAACGATTTTGTTTCTTAAACCGATCGTGACAAATCGGTAAGTCCCTCTTGTATACAAAAAGTGTTTTAAAAGAGGCAAGGACTTCATTCTTTAAATCTATAACCTTGCCTAAATTAAAACATTAAAAACCAAGCAATAAATAAGATGCTCCAATAATAAAATTCAAATTTTTGTGTGTTTTTAGCTTTGATTCTTAATTCGGCAAAAATCAATATTTAAAATGTTTTTAACTTCTTCAAAATAAAAATATACTTCTTATATAAATATATTAAAAGGAAAACCACTAACAATTTGTGTGCAACCAAACGTTCTTATCGAATAAATAAAACTGAATTGATATCACGGCAATAAAATATAATCTCTGCAAATATTTTTCAACGCATTGTCAATGAAAGTATTGACAAGACTGAATTCAACCGACCTAGAATTATACATACATTATATAAATAATTATGTGGTTTATTATACAGATTTAAAGGATCTAGGTATATAAAAAAAAATAAACATCGAACAATAAAAATGCAACAAGAAACCAAAGTCGGTCTATATAAGGTCACGACATTCGGCCATATTGCTTTGACGTGTTATGACGTCACATCTCCCATTTTCGGCCATGTTGTTCAGTGCCGGAGATATACAGTTTATTGTATTAGTAGAACAACCGTTTACACAACAGTTTTTTATTGTTATTAAGTTGTAAATTCTTTTACTTTAAATAAAAACATTTGGAATTACATCTTTTAACAAATATCACTTCCAAAACAATGCAAAATGAAATGCGCAAATTCTAGACGCCACTGGATTGATCATCAGCTTTGATTTTACCCAGTCTTGCCAACTTTTCTCCGTGGAGTGCCCTTCCTTGCGTCCCCGACTTCGAACCGCCTAAAAGTTGAGGATATGTCGTAACCTTATAAATATAAACTAACCTTGGGGGAATAACATGTTAAAACATTAGCTAACCTAAACTTCTTGTTTTCCTGATGTTGCTACCTCCCGGCCTATATAATAAGCGATTTTTCTTGGCATCCAGCATACAATCGCGGTTCGATAAGTACTTAGCCTTACCGCCGGATGTCGCGAGTATCAAAAAGTAAGGCACTCTGCTCTAGAATATTCTCGTAGACAGCTACTACGTGTCTGCGGATTTTGGAAAAATTGAAATTAAAGCAATTAACGTATATCGGTCGGTGATTCGATTCTTGTTTTTGAAAGAGACGTTTTTAAAATATTTGTAGGAAAATTTAAAAACCCTGTATTTAAATTGTTAACGTGAAAAATAACTAAACATCCCACAAGGACAATAAAATACTTATGATAAGATAGTACCGCTCATTACAATAAAGCACCTAAGATATAGCAAACAAGTTCCGGAGTTTTATAGCGATAAGAACATTGATTGCACATCAAATAAACATAATCTAACACAAAAAAATCTTTCTGAATTGTGTGTTACGATAATAAAACTGAAAGTTTGTTTATCGTTTAAAAATAGCACTGCTGAATTTACACAAGTTGGTATTTTGTATATCTCTATAAATTGAATATTGCAAAAAAATAATGGAAGTAAACAAACAGATCATTTTTATTTATTTTAATTAAATAGAGACATTAGATAATAAAAACGTTTTAAGAGGAGGGCATAATATGTTCATATGTATAAACTTTTCTTTCTTAAATAAGCCGAGGAATTATATTCTGTATTTTTAGTCAACAATTAAATTACACCGGTATAAAAATTAATGATTCTTGCCGGAAACTTGGAAAATTGCTCTAATTTTGACAAAAGCAAACTTTAATAGAATAAGAATATATTTTCTTTAGTTTTGGCGTAGGAGGAACTAAAATTTAATATGTAGGTTCTTGGTTGCCTGAGCTGTAGGCACAACAAAACCGACTTTGTACGTTTTCCTTCGATGCAGATTTTTAGCTAAATCCATGATGATAATTACTAAAAAACTTAATGCAACGTACGCCGTAGATGTAAAAGTAATTAGTGTTTATTTAGATAATACGAATAAATTATTTATTCTTTCAATATAACCCTGCATGCTGAGACCCACAAGTAAAATCCATGTTCCATATTAAAAGAAAAGGACTGTACAGGGTGGCTCGAATTCGACGCTCATCATTTTGATTTCGGAAACCGTAAGAGATACAGGATCGGTTAAATGGAGGCAAAGTTTCGCAATTTGATGCTCAATAAAATGCCGTTTTGCTTTTTAAAAAATTCCGAGTACTTCCGAAGATATTCGAAAAAAACGGAATTTTCAATTTTGGTTTCTATTGTTTCCTGGCTATATTTGTTAAGATAACTTAAAATGGAAATACGTTTTCATGGCAACTTTTTCTGCTCTATAATTCAGTGTGATTAAATATTGAATCTGACGTTTCGGCTTCTGGCGACCATCATCAACTTAATTTTTTTAAATACGGACCTGATATTTTTTCAATTTAAATAAATCCTTTCATCACTCTTCAAACACTATATATCGCCACTTTGATATTTTCCGACGTTTCGTACAAAAATTCCATCACCAGAATATTGCATATTTATTTAACCATAATACGGCCCTGAACTACATTTTTAGGTAAGAAGGTAAAAAAATAATAAACTTATTACATATTCGTAATCTTTTTTTTATTGCAACTCATTGATATCTAACAGCGGAAATTACTTTATTAACCGAAAATTTCATGAATATTAGACATAAGATACAAAAAGGTAGACAACAAATCAGCTTACATAAACAATTTGTAATACTATCTTGATGCCCATATTAAAAAAAAACATAATTTAATCACTATTAAAAGTGTTCAAAGAGATAACCTTCCGCCTCGATGCATTTTCTTGCTTTGCTTTGTATTATTAATACAGCTCGATTAATTGTTCTCGCAGGAATGGCAGCGACTTCCTTATCAAATTTTGTCGTAGTACTTAAAGGTCGTGAGGTGCATTTTTAAATAAACGGTTCTTAAGATATCCCCAAAGAAAATAATCTAGGGGACTAAGATCTGGGCTCCTAGCGGGCCATCTTGCAAAACCATTTATTAGGAAATATGGTAAAGGAATTGAGCTACTTTCCTTCCATTGTGGGCAGGAGTTCCGTCTTGCTGCCACTATATTTCTTGAAATACTGCCAAAGGTTGATTATCTAGGGCGTCTAAGACATCATTTCTAATCAAATTTAGATATTGTTCGGAAGTTAAGGTTCCTTCGTAAACGAAAGGTCCAATAATTTTGTTCCTCCACATACCAATCCATACATTAAATGAAGTTCTCCTTGAATTCGTACCTGCTGGTTAGTTTCTGTTAATAAAGTAATTTCCGCTGTTAGATATCAATGAGTTGTAATAAAACATTATGAATATGTAATAAGTTTATTCTTTTTTTTACCATTTTACCTAAAAATGTAGTTCAGGGCCGTATTATGGTTAAATAAATATGCAATATTCTGGTGATGGAATTGTCTGTACGAAACGTCGGAAAATATCAAAGTGGCGATATATAGTGTTTAAAGAGTGATGAAAGGATTTAATTAAATTGAAAAAATATCAGGTCCGTATTTAAAAAAATTAAGTTGATGATGGTCGCCAGAAGCCGAAACGTCAGACTCAATATTTAATCACACTGAATTATAGAGCAGAAAAAGTGGCCATGAAAACGTGTTTTTCATTTTGAGTTATCTTAACAAATATAGCCAGGAAACAATAGAAACCAAAATTGAAAATTCCGGTTTTTTTCGAATATCTTCGGAAGTACTCGGAATTTTTTAAAACGCAAAACGGCATTTTATTGAGCATCAAATTGCGCAACTTTGCCTCCATTTAACCGATCCTGTATCTCTTACGGTTTCCGAAATCCCAATAATGAGCGTCGAATTCGAGCCACCCTGTACAGGGTGGGCCAAACTCGATGCTTTTGATAGGAAACTCATGTTTCTGTACGTTTTACAAAAAACTGACCCCCATTTGCGAGGCTCTAATTCAGCCAAATTTACTAGTGAATACCGCAATTGCTATCTTGCGTCGTTACTGCTACAGCGTGTTTCCTAATTTCTTGCGTATTTTTTAATCCTTTATAACTATTTAATTTTTAAATATTTTTAATTCTGTAAAAACATTTTTACAGCAACTTTTTATGCTGATATAATTTTAGTTTTTTCTAGGGTTGTGCATTTTGATTTATTTATTTATTTTTGGAAATTTTAATGGAAGCTGTATATTTTTTCACTATTAAAATGGTTAAAAATACCTTTTCAAAATGTGTCACACTTTATATTTCCTCTCAGTCGTTTCGGAGATATTACATTTTGTCATTTAGGACTGATATTGGTTAGATAGTAGGCCATGAAAAAGTCATAATGTTTTACTTTAAACAATCTTGTTATACCTTTTGTTTTTAAGGACTGCAATGATGATTTTTATTAATAATTTAATTACGCAAATAAGGGTAAAAATAATCCTTTTTATAAGTTTTTTGAAATTATTTTGTTAATATTTTGCCCTAAAAACATTTTGACCAGGTTTTCTTAATACGTAATATTTTATGTAAAACAACCATTATTATTTTGTATACAGGTAAGTAAAGATGGCCATGAAAAACAAACACAAGCTAAAGCTAAAAGCTGGCATTTGTTTTCCATGGGTCTCTTTAATTTACTAAAATATCAAAATTAATGGTTGTTTGTTACTATAAATATTAACGTTTTAATAAAGAATTAAATTAAATAGTTCCTAGGGCAAAATATTAACAAAATAATTTAAAATATCAAAAAATAGGATTATTTTTTACTCCTATTTGCGTTAATAAATTATTAATAAAAATTGTTTTTTTTGTAATTGCAGTCAATAAAAAACAAAAGGTGTAACAAGATTGTTTAAAGTCAAACCTAATTACTTTTTTCATGGCCTACTATCTAACCAATAGCAGTTATAAATGACAAAATATGCAATATCTCAGGAACGGCTAAGAAATATAAAGTGTGACACATTTTTAAAAAGGTAATTTTTTAACCAGTTTAATAATGAAATAATATACAGGGTGTTTTATTTAAACTTTCCAAAAATAAACAAATAAATAAAAAAGCATAACCCTAGAAAAAAGCTAGAATCATATCTGCAATCTGCATAAAAATTGCTGTAAAAAGTTTTTACAGAATTAAAAATATTTAAAAATTAAAAAGTTATAACGGATAAAAGAAAACGCTAGAAATTAGAAAACACGCTGTAGCGAGTAAACGACGCAAGATAGCGAATTGCAGTTTTCACTAGTAAATTTGGCTTAAAATTTTAGCGTCGCAAATGGGGGTCAATTTTTTGTAAAACGTACAGAAACATGAGTTTCCTATCAAAAGCGTTGAATTTGGCCCAGCCTGTACCAGTGGCGGCTATTCAGGTGTAGTAAGTGAAGTGCCACTTCACCAAAAATAAATAATAAAACATAAAAAAACATATTACTATTATTCAATTCATTTTTCTCATTTCTATTCCTTATTTGTAAAATTCGCCATGAAAAATCTAGCATATAAATTAACCGCTGGCGCGAGTCGCTTTCCTCCTCATTCGGCAACGCGACAAGTGTATTGCAAATATAAAACGGACCGGAGTATACACCTCATGCGGGGTTTTGTTTACGCTTTGACGCTCCGTTGCCATGACAACGCTATACTTGCCGGCGGCCAGAATCGCGGGTGGAAGTATCAGGTGTATTGCTTGGTAAATCGCTAGCCTTAAAAAGATAGTATAGGTTTTGGTCGTTTCGTTGGCTTTCACGTATTATTTCGATTGTTTCCGTTTGAGTATTATTAGCGACAGTGATTTTTCACAGGTAGAAATTAAAGAACAGTACAGAGCACTTCTCTATGAAATATTAGATCATATTTTGATAGAAATGGAAGTAAGATTCGAAGATTGTTACAAACTACAATTTCTTTGTCTTGCTGATACTGCAAAGTTTGGCCAGTATAACCAAATTTTTCCCACTAATTCTTTTAAAAATTTATTGGAGATATATGCCGAATCATTTCCAAAAAATTTGCGGCTCAAAAATAAACTTGACCTAATATTTGCTGATGAAAGTTATAGAAATATTTCATTGCAGCAGTTAGTGAAACAAGTTGGCGCAAATAAAGACATTTTTACCGAGGCGTATAAACTTTTTTCGCTAATTTTAACGATATCGTCGACAAGCGTGTCAATGGAAAGGAGTTTTCTAGTCTAAAGCGTTTAAAAACTTTCTTAAGAAACGGCTCCGGTACAAAAGAGCGACATACGAATGAGCGACACCATTTAAGCGACATCCCAAAACAGCGACATATAAAAGAGCAACTTCCCAAAATAGCGACATCCCAAATAAGCGACTTACAAAAGAGAGACATCTCAAAATAGCGACATATTTAAAAAGCGACAACGGAAAATTATATACAATAACAACAGAAAATGTTGTACTTTTTAATGTCGCTGCATTGCATTATCGAACTCTCGTAAGTCACAAGATAAAATTGCTTTTTTCAGTCTTTATTTCGCATAAAAGATATTGACATATCTGCAAATAAATGACACCTTCAACATTTTATTTTTAATAATAATTGACACCTGCGTAGGTGTTGGCTTAATACCTTTATTATGTAAATGTCCTACTTTTTCGAAGTATGGTTGACAACATGTTTATATGGTAATAACAACCAGTATTTGTCTAAGAAAAGTTAGAAAAATGGATGCGATTATTATGTAAATGTCCTACTTTTTCGAAGTATGGTTGACAACATGTTTATATGGTAATAACAACCAGTATTTGTCTAAGAAAAGTTAGAAAAATGGATGCGTTTTTACAAAAATCAAAGCCGATTATTTACTACGAGGGATATCGCTACAGGAAAGACAAATCTTTTGCATATTCTGTTAACTGGAGATGTTCCAAGTCCGGGTGTAAGGGAAGATTAATTGTAAAAGTGGAAAACGGGGAAAAAAGGACGACAACTCCTCACAACCACGCTCCAAATCCTACCGAAGAAAAAACAGACCTATTTAATAATAAAATTAAGAAAACTGCGAGGGAAGTATTAGAGTTAAGACCTAGAAACATTGTAAATATGAATATATCCAATTTAAGCACAGAGGAAAAGGTTTTGTTGCCTTCATACGATGCTTCCAAAAAGTCATAAATAGGCAAAGAGATTTTGGCGAGGGATGCTCTACAAACTTTTCCTGTGCTTCCGAAGTTGTTATTTTGGAAAAGTATAAAAACAAGTGATGGGGATGCTTTCCTTTGTATGACTCAAGTAGTCAACTGGACTGTCGAATTTTATTATTTGGTACAAATTCCAACCTTAAAATACTAGCAGAATTTAACAACTGGGCAGTTGATGGTACATTTAAAATAGTACCGAACTGCTTTTTGCAGTTGTATACCATCCATGCATTAATGGAAAATAAAGCTGTTCCTTTGTTATATGCTTTGCTAGAAGACAAAAAAATGGAAACTTACACCCAAGTTTTTCATAAAATAAAGGAGTTAGAAACTGCACTTAATCCTAAAAGCATTGTCACAGACTTTGAAATGGCACCAATTAATGCCATTAAAAATATTTTTCCTAATGTTGATTTGGTGGGATGTCAATTCCATCTCTCCCAGAGCCTTTGGAGAAACATTCAAAAAAAAAGGATTGACGGCATTGTACAAGGAAAAAGAAGAAATCAGAGTGTGCTGCAAAATGCTTATAGCACTTAGTTATGTTCCTCCAAGAGACGTGCAATTTGCATTGGAGATTATCCAAGAAGGCTTTCCTGAAGAACTAACACCCATTGTGACGTATTGGGAAGAAAATTATGTCGGTAGAAGACTATATCAACTGCAACCAAGATACGAAATCGGTTTGTGGAATGTATACGACAGGATAAGAACCGGCCTTCCTAAAACGAACAATTCCATTGAAGCATGGCACAATGCATTCCAAAATGCGATAGACTGCCAGCACCCGACTATTTACAAACTACTTGAACATATCCATAATGAGCAGAAGAAAACTGAGTTGTTCATAACAAGATTTAGGATTGGTCACAGAGAACCTGGAGCAAAGACAAAGTATATAAGACAAAAACAGCGGCTGCAGGTTTTAGTCCAGAATTATGCGTTTAGAAATGTGAAAGAGTATCTTCGTGCGATAGCTCTTAATTTATCTCTTTAAAATGTTTATTCTTCTATAAATTTGTTTAAATACTACTTTTATATTTATGTTTGCTTCTGTTTCTAGTGTAATAAAATAATAGTTTTACTAACTTTTCTACTGGTTTCATTAAGATAGCGAAAAGAATAATCATAGTAAAGAGTTTTAATTTAATCAAGGTTGCAGAGTATCGCTATTTTGTATGTCGCTCTTTTGGAATGTCGCTCAAATGGTGTCGCTCTTTTGTATGTCGCTCTTTCGTATGTCGCTCTTTTGTACCGGAGCCTTAAGAAACAGTATATTCCAAGATAGACTTTTATCTTTAACCAATATTTCAATTAAAAAGGAGCTACAGGAACTGATAAAAACTTAACCATTTTATGAATATATAATTGATAAATTTGCTGCATTAAAAGATAGAAGGAATTATTTGGTGCATAAAATTTAGGTAAGTTTAGATATTAAGACTTTTTACTTAGACTTTTGATAGTTGAGTATTTTCAATTTTGCTAAAATGGTGAATGAGCTTTTTTCCCTTCCTGCACTACACCTGTTTTTAGACCCGCGAGCCGCCACTGCCCTGTATAACAAGAAAAATAAATAATTACAGAACCATAATCAAATGTTTGTTTCGTTACACATACATTGCAATAAAAATTCCTCCAGAGCTCGGTATCGAAACTTCGTTATTTGTAACTCAAATAACTCTCTATAATAAAAGTAAATTGACAGTGTTTGTCCCGGCAACTAAAGCAATAAAAATAATAAAAATGATCTTGATTGTTTTTTTCCGGTGTGGTTGTTCACATACAGCAGGCTCGGTACTACATTCGAATAAAATATGCAGTGTGGTGTATTTTAACTACTAACTATCTATCAACTAATGTAATAATTTGTAGGTTTATGTAACGGAGAACCAGGAGTAGATACGTGATTATGGGATACATACATGCTGTAGTAATCAATTTGTTCAATTAATATTAAATAACAAAATATCAAAAAGTATAATTCATTGTGAAGTGATGGACCGATAATAGGTTTGTTCCTACATCAATCAGGAACAGGAGTGCGTTCATAAATAAAATGTAAAGTAATCCTTGTACTCTGTAATGGAATCAAAATGACATTTGAAATGTATTACATTGTAAAAGCAATTTTTGAACGCTACTCAGGAAATGAAATGTAAATGTCCCTTGTAACCTGACATGTAACGGAAAATAATTAAAGATGATTATTTATTTACTTATAAACTAATATAAATTACAATTTTAATATACTATAAATAAATTTATAAACAAATCAATAGTTATTAATGGAATACATTTTAAAAAAATCTGTATGTTTGTGTTTGTATAAAGATATTCTTATTTTGAATTTGAAAAAGTTTGTAGGTATTTTGTGGTTTGAAGAAAAATTAGTAGCTAAATAAAAAGAGCCTAAAAATGAACAAAGTTGTTCTGACAACCAAAGTAGCATCAGCAAAACATTTTTTGTTTCTTTTTAAAAACTTTTAAATCTAAAAATTATAAAAATTTCGTTTGTTTCCTATTCTTTTAAGAGACAAATATGAAATGCGCAAAATCGGTAAATTGTTACCGCGCTTGTGAGCACGGTAAAGAATGTAATACAGAGTTACATTTCCAGACTATTTTTGAACGCTGTAAGACAGAAAGCAGTGTAATAAATAAAACATTTACGAACGAACTCTTTAACAGAAATGAAAGAAATGTGTACTTTGTAATGTTTATGAACGTAACCTAGCTTGCAAACCGTCAGGCTCATGCGTAGGAGACAAAATCCGTTGAATTTTGTCTTGTGCGCATGCTCTGGCGGTTTGCAAACGGTTTCTAACTGTTGTAGGAACAAACCTAATATTTTTAAATTTGAAAATTTTTCATACATGATTTTTGACTATATTTTGACCCAATTTGACCGCGAATAACTTTAGAACAAATTTAAGGCATATTCAAATATTGATCCGATGGGTTGGGGTAGATCCTATCAGCTGTTTTTAAGATTCACTGAGATTTTGTTATTTTCTAAACACGTATGATACATTTGGCCTTTATTCATGAGCGTCGTGTCAAAAAATTACCCACAATCAATAAATATCATATGACTGTTTTTTTACTTTTTCATCTTGTAATAAATATGACATATATTATTAAAACCTAAAAAACGAAACAGCTGATTTTGACACTTTTGTTTAAAGTGTTTCGTTATACCACAAATGTCTGAAAACAGTTTTTATTTTTTTGCGCATTAGAGGAAAAAAGTAAAGAGGCCAAATTTGTTTAAAATTAAAAGTAGATTTTAAAAATGAGTTTAATTTAAAAAAACTTGTTCTTTATTTTTTTTTCTTATAAATGACTGCATGACAATTAAAAGTATCATTTGACAATAAAAAATGCTACATGTAAATAACTTATAGCTTTAATGCCGTATTTTTTTCTGTCTGGTGTATGTAGCTAATTTTCATTGTCAAATAATACTCGTACAAGGTGGTGCCTTTTCGTTGAGCTTGCAGGGTATAGCGAAACCTAAAAAGATAGAACAATTCTGGTCGCGCAATCTCGATATCAATTTTTGAAACAAATTCAATGGTAAAAATAAACCATGGCTAACTTGATTCGTTTTGGAGATACAAAGTGTTTTTCAAATTTTGTCAATTTGGCCAGGCAGTTGTAACTCGCTTGATATTAGAAACAAAGAAAAATGTAAATAAAAAAGTTTTGGTGATTTTTATGTAAAATTCAGTACCCACATTTTTCTTTTTTTTCCATTGACTTTTATTTTTAAAGATATAACACAAAGTTGGGTTTTTAACACCCTGTATATTTTATCACCAATAGAAAGGTTTCTTTAAAAGCTATAACAAATACCATATTTAATATATCCATCCTTAATAGTTTCGGAAATATGATTATCATCAGGATTTTTATTAACGAAACACCCTGTATATTATATAACCGTTTTAAAGATATTTTAAAGAGGTTTAAATGAAAAAATAAAGGTACGCCCCTGAGTTCTACCTAAAAATCCCTAAAACTTTTCCTTTTACATTTTTCCCTATCTCTAATATCAAGAGAGTTACAAGTGCCTGGCCAAATTGACAAAATTTGAAAAACACTCTGTATCTCCAAAACGAATCAAGTTGGCCATGATTTGCTTTTACCATTTAATTTGTTTTAAAATTGAAATCGAGATTGCGCAATCAGATTTGTTCTACCTCTTTTAGTTTCCGCTATACCCTGCGCCACCCTGTACATCCTTGCAGTCAATTTTTTAGAGATCAATACATCCAATATTTTTGAAAAAACCATAGATAAGGTAACACTTTTAAGAGGGGTTTAATTAATTATTGAACTTTAAGATTAAAAAAAATATATACATGGTGTTTTATTTAAAATAACAAAGTTGCCCTATATTGTAAAATTGGCCATGTGTTATCGGAATGTCAGAACTAAATAGCGAAGATATGATAACGAAAATTGAAAAAATCCAAGGCTTTCTGCGAAAACCGCATCATGACAACTTTATTTGTTCTAAAGTTATAAGCGATCAAAATGGGTCTTGTTGGACACTCTACACCAAGCGCAAAAATGTTACTTTTTGGAGCAAAATTGGTAAAAATCCTGGCTTCTTTATACGTCCTTACTATGTTAAAAATTGTGACATTCTATATAATCATATTTGGAAGTTGCAAACTGTAAAAAATAAATCCAACAAACTCATGCTGGGTTGCAAAAAATCTACATTATTATGCTTAAATTATTTGTTAGTATGTTTAGTATGAGACATGCAAAAAAAACACCACATATTACTAAAAACTAATGCATTTTGATGAATAAAACGAAATGAAATGAATAAGATTATACTTGAATTATTTTTGAGATCAGTTATATAACTTAAAACAGCAACAATAAATATCATATTGTATATGATAAAATACGTTCATAAATATCTAATTAACACAAAAATTTCATAGATAGATTAGTAATTAATGACCAGTAAGAGTAAATTGTACAGGACATAAAAAAATCAAAGTTACTTAAAACATCATCAAATTATTTTTTAACAAATTGGTATATATAGCTATTTTTTATGCTTTGAGCATAAAAAAATTAAAATATGGTATACTGTAAACAGCGCCGTATTATCCATTAGGCTGACTAGGCTATAGCCTAGAGCGCCATGAAAAAAGTAGGCGCCAGACAGGGGAGTAATAGGTGCCAGACAGGGGTTGTTTTAAAAATTTTAGGTTGAGTGGGGATTTTTGGTGAGTAATTTCTCGTGAATAAGGGAATAAAGTGGTTTGGAATGAAATAAAAGGAGGAAAGGACCTTTTTTTTCAGTTCTGTCTCACTTTCAATTACACCCCTTTTTCTTACTCGCACACTATTTGAACGACGCGTTTAGAAAGAAATAGTTGATTCTGTCTTTATTTGTATGACGCTCGTGGCTTCTTTGTAACTGGTTTTTAGTCTAGCACTCGACCACTATTTTTATTAGGAAAATGAATTTCTAAAATTGTCATTGATATGTCAAAAATGCAGATCTGACTCATATATTATCGTTCCAAATTTTATCACAATATACCGAACAGATCACAAGCCGGTGGCCTTTAGGTCTTCACTTCACATAATTCATTTTGAAAGCAATGCCGCAAAGTAGACAAAAATCACAATGTATTCGCTTCTTCACTAACGAAAAACACGTCAAAATGCTAAGTGAAAATTTTAAGACAAAAGTACTTTTTTAAAATACCGTCAAAGGGCACTTTACCTAAAACTTAACATTTATTTACATCATAACTTTTTTATTTTGACAGATATCGCAAAGCTGGGGTGCCATTTTATAGGCAATCAAAAACCTTAAAAAATAAGGTACTCTTTATTAAAGTCGATAAACCTTATCGTTTAGGCACATCAAAGACATCAAAGTTTTCATCAATTCATTCAATCAAATTACCTACATACATACAAGGTGTCCAGTAACTCAACCGACAAACTTACCCAAATGATTCTACAACAAAAAAATAGAAAAAGAAAAAGGTTATCACCTATTAAATCGATCCCTTTTTGCTGTTATTGATCGCGCCCTTTCCCCTTATTCTGCGCTTTTATGCCTCGACATTCACGAAAAATTTACACATTTCAATACACTTCATGGTGCCTGCTGCGCACCTTTTTCTATAGCGCCTGGGGCGGTCGCCCAACCGAGCCCTACCCTAACGCCGCTATTGGGCAAGACAGAGACGAAATAAGAGGATTTTTTTAAATACGTAATACGTGTTTTAGCAATGTTTTTTTTTACCTAAAAAATATGTAATCAGACTTTGTCAGAGGCTATGTGCTTTCGAAAAGGTTTGTACTTTAAGGTCAAAGCACACCAGGCGCTCAGGTCTCGGTATACGCTCAAGGACTGATCAAACATCTTAAATGCTATTTAAATACCATTCAAGGACATTCATTTAAAAAGCATGAAAATAATTGTTCGGTTCGTGAGCGTACCGAGACCTGAGCGCCTAGTGTGCTTTGACCTTTATCATTTTTTGTGTACTTTGCGGAATGGCTTTTAAAATGAATTATGTCTGGTCCCAACTATATCAATATATTTTCAAAAAAAATATTGAACACAATATCTAACCTGCGTCTGACTTCGGCTTATTTAATAACCTAACAAAATAAAACAAAAAGGTAAAAAAGGAATCTGGACATTAGGAAAATGAATGTATTACTTCCAATAATTTAAATTAATCATATAAACATCCGTTTCATCAATCTTTTCTCTTTCAGAAATATTTTTTGTTCTCGCATTTTTTAAAGATGTCAGCTAGTAAAAATAGTAACTTACTCGCCTATTTTTAATTTAATTAAGAAAAAAATGTATAAAAACGTTAAAAAAATCAAAATAAACGAATGAATAAGCATTAAATCACCTGGCTATTGCCAAAAATGAAAAATTCCTAAATAATTTTAACAAGATGTCACCTGTCAACGTAATTAATATGTTATTATAGTGTAACGGCGTATATTGAGCTATTTTTAAGCTTACTTTTATTAGATCACAAGTGCCGGTAAAGAGTTTTCATAGGCGTACCAAAAATATTAAAAATATTTTTTTTTACATCTATAAAATGGAACAAAAAGACATTTGAATGCAACTTTCTTAGCAAAACTTGGAGATTTTAGAAGTTTAAAAAGGATTTTTGGCGTCGTCTTATCAGTATGAATGAAACTTGTCTACTGTCATGATCCTGAATCAAAATAAGAGGCTTTTTGAGAAATGTAAACCCCCTACCCCCGGCTCCGAAGGGAGGTAGGGTCTAGAAATTGACCAAAAACATATATGCATTAGATTATTAAAATAAAAACGCCTTTTTTGTTTGTCCATTGCCTCCAAACTGGTAAAACAATAAACTTATCTTACTTTTTAACCGTTTTGACCAGCTAGATATAAAAAAATGCTAAGAAAAAAATGTGGTTTACACAGAAGGCAGGTAAGGTGCCTTCTAAAAACCATCAAAAAACCAGTAAAGTATTTCACAAATTGTAAGAACATCAATCACATCAACTACAGGGTTCGGCAGAATGGACTCCACATTTCGTCAATGGTAGTTGGACATTGGTGGGGATGGTCACATTTGCTTGGGCTATCGATTGTTACTAGGGGCTATATCTTGATCTAGGGGCTATATCTTGGTCTAGTGACCAACGTGGATTTGTTATTGAACCATTATTCAAAAATGGCGAATCTGTCACCGCCACGAAAAGAGCATTTTGTACGCGCCTCCTGCCTCCGAAAGTTTCTGTTCTAGACCGGAAAACAATTTTTAAATGGGTTGCTAACTTAAGGGCAACTGGTTGTTGACTTTACTAACTCAAGACAGCGATCCGAGATGAAACTGCTGCTATTCCTCAAAACATGTGGATAAAAGTGATCCGGAACCTCTAGGAACGCCTTCGCATGTGTGACGCTGCTAACGGCCGTCACTTACATGATATAATTTTAAAAACATAGTAAAAAAACTCTAGGTGGTGCATTTTTAAAAAAATTTACAGCTTAGCTTTATTTTTTATAGTAAACTTTCTATTTGCTACACAAATGTGGGAGTCCATTCTGCCGCACCTTTAGCTTCTTCTGACTTCTAGCTATTTTCACATATAAACAAATGTGTACGTAAGAAAAGTTTTTCATTGAAAGAAGCGGTAAGAGCAGATATATATTTTAAAATGCCGTTTCGATATCCATGTTCTTGATACTTTTTAACGAATTTAAAAACAAGCTGCTCTAGGACCGTTTTTAGCTAAGATATCTTCTCCGACTTTAAAGAGCATATCAGGTGGTACTGTAGCCTAAATGCCTATTGCACTATACTCTCGTTTTATTGTACACCCCTGTACCCTGGTTCCTGGAAGAAGACGGTAGATCTGCTGGGTGCGTACTGTATATTTCTGGGGGTACTGTAAAAACCCCGAAGATTTTTTACTTTTGTAATCCATTGCCTCATACCCCTGATAAAATTTGAAATGCTGTTTCAGCCTCTTTTTCATATAATTTGCAGTTCAAACCATCGTTTTATAACCTTATTTCGTCCAGATCTTCTTTCACTGGAGCTTGTCCATGTCTAGTAAGGAAACCTGTGATTGTTCTAAGTTGATTTCCACTCACTCTAAGTAGTTCTTTTGTTTTTTTGCGCATGATTCTGATGTATGTTTTCCCATGCATATGTTGAGGAAGCCTGTCCATCTGTAGTATTCGTTGGTCCTTTACCCAGTTATGGATCGTATATCGAAGACCAAGGACTGGTTCTGGCCCGAAGTATGTCGGGCTTACTCTGTTCTTGCCAGTTCGTCTGCATTTTTTTTGCCATGGAATCTGCAATGACCTGGGACCCACACTAACCTTAAATTGTTGCTTTATGCCCGTTTCTTTAGTTTCTTGAGGTATTCCAGTACCGGCCTAGATGATGCTTTGGTTCTAATTTATGATCTTAAGGCTCCTTGACTTCAATACGAGATTAAGACAAGTAAATTTATAATTTTAAGACAAGACGATAAATGTTAAGTCAAGGCAAAACATTCCTTGAAGTTCTGTTTCTGGAAATTCCCTATTTTTTTATTTTTTTCATTTTTTTTTGCATACGTTGGTTAAATGGAAACATCTTTTACTTATAATTTACCCATTGGAGGTAATACGTCATTGTTTTCGGGACGTCAGAGTTTCCAAAAAATGGAGTGGAATAAGGTTGGTATCGGTATTTTAAAAAGAAACATATACATATATTTAAAGTAAACCTAAATTTTGTTTTTTTAATAAGTAAATAAAATTAATTTTGTACGCCTATGAATAAAAGTTTTCTTACAGAAAAAAATATATGAAAGTCACGAGGTGGCAGCGAACTGGTTTCGCCATGTTTGTTATTTTCATTTGTTTATTTTCGTGCGGCAGATTTTTGGCACCCGCACCGGAAAGCACCGCAAATAAATTACACGGTTTATAAAATAACTTCAGATATAAAAATATAAGTTTATAAATTCGGATACCATGTTATAGTAGGAGAGCTAGTGAACCCTTCGAGTAACGTTAGGCCTGTGATGCTAGAAATTTGGAAATAGGCTTATCTGCGACCGGCTTACCTGCGACCGATCATTAAAAAGCAATAAAACCAACCTATAAGCTACCTATGGATTTAAATAAGAGTGAACCCACTGATCTCAATGGATTGCCAGTGTTATAACATGGTTATAACCTGCGCGAAACAAAAGTTACATTTCATGGGCGAAAAAACCGGTTTGTGCTCAAGCAAGTTGAGGGTAAACGCACCTGGCGCCAAATAGACTATCCGCATTATCGGAAAGACTTTGTCGACGGCGTCCTATTTTTCTGTTCGAAGTACGGTAGCTAATGAGCATTACGGCCAGACCACGGACGAAGGGTACGGGGTGCCGGTATTTGTATTTGCCACGGCTTTTAAGTGCGCATGTTTGTCCACCCATTCATTTGTTTACTGCGCCAGGTCGTAAAAATCCGAAAAATGCTTCTTGCCACTGCGGATCTAAATGTAGGTTATCTATGAGTGAACCCCAATGGGGCATAAGCATTGTTTCGAAGTTGTTCATAAACTCTTTCCATCCAGTTGTATCTTATTTTGTAAAATATTTTAAAAAGTAAAAAAATTGTAGATACATTTATAATAGTATTTATTTATTGCATATAGAGGCCTACAAATTTACGCGAATATAAAATAGAAGAATATACGTAATGCAATATACGTATGTGTGTATTCGTCTTGGGGTTAATTAAGGAATTTAAAAAAAAGCGTTGCTTACCAAAACTAACCATTCGTAAGTGTTTATTAGTCTTGGTTTTAATTAAGGACTTACCCCTAGTACTGTTTTCTGATTCTAAGAAATATCTCTAATAGTCCACCTTCATTTTGGCAACAGTGCGTCTTAAATTTAATGTATTCTGGACCCACAAGGTAGAAAAATGGGGATTTGAAAAATTCGGTCGCTTACGCGCCGATTTTATTATCGGTCGCAAATATGCCATGCGCT
Source organism: Listronotus bonariensis (assembly GCA_014170235.1). Taxonomy (NCBI): domain Eukaryota; kingdom Metazoa; phylum Arthropoda; class Insecta; order Coleoptera; family Curculionidae; genus Listronotus; species Listronotus bonariensis. The sequence goes on along the minus strand of JACEGR010000340.1, from coordinate 56,008 downwards.
GTTGGGCCGACAACAGAAATTTGTATAGTTATAAGTCATAGCATGTATGCTAAGTACAACAATCATCACCTAGCACATCATTACCCTGGATATTTTTAAAAGTTAAAAAAAAACTTGGGAGCTGTAAGCTTAAAATTTTTCTACAATTTAGTTCATTCATAGTAAGGTTTGAAAAATAAAGTGACAGGCGTTTTCGATGAGCACAAGTACCTGCCAGGCGAACTGAAAGGTGTGGCTGATTTGGATGGCCATATTTCCAAAACTAATAAAGTTAGATGTACCTAATATGGTGTTTTCTTAAAGCTCTTTTAAAGATCTTTTTAACAGTAATACTGGTGATAATATACAAGGTGGAAAATAAGTTTTTTTTATTATTTTTTAAAACTTTTAATAATATACAGGGTGATGATTAAGGGCTGATGCTTGCCAGGTGATGATTGTCGTACGTAGCATGCTATGACTCATCACTATACAAATGTCTAGACTTACAGGCCCAACGTTATTCGAAGGGTTCATTAGCTCTCTTACTAATATAAAAATTTAAGTTTATAAACTCGGATATCATATTAGTGACGCTAACAGGCGATGAAAATAGTAATCCTAATAATTATGAAGAAATGACGTGGAAAATAGAATTTTGATTTCTGATTGATATAAACAGTTTGGACTGATGAATACTTGCGATTATTTTAGTATTCGTTTATAAATGATAAAACACATCTTGCGTTAAATTTAAATTCGAAAAATTAAAGGACCCCACGCAGAGCCAAATATTTCTGTTAAATTGGCTAAATTTTTGCACAAAGTTTATTTTCAGCATGGCAATAACAAACTTTAATGAACCCAACCAAAACATTCCTTAAAGGATCAAAAGTATTGTTTATTTCAGAGGTGTTGAATGTTTCGTCATTCCTTGTTGTTCTCTCAATATGCCGTCTAAACTAAGAGTGACAGAAAACTTACGCCACTGACGTAACTCTGAGATTAGTCGTTAGTAGTCAATCTAATGTCAATAACCGTCGTAATTACTTTTCGATATTTTAGACATCTCACATTATGTTCATTAATTTTTATGTAGAAGTTGAGTAAATAGAAGAATTATAAGTGATTAGTATTTATGTTTTGAACTAAACGACTATCCAGACCTATTTCGATGTACTGTGAACCAGTGTTTAACCTGCAACATTGTGAACGCAAATTATTTAAAACAATTTTGAATAATAAAATGCTCTTTTGTGTTATTAATATACAATTACTGTGAAGTCTTAGTTTTGTTAATATACTTTTTATTATTAAATATGCCACAATATATACAGATGCCGAACAAGCTCTTATTTTGAAGATGCGGTATTAAATGTAAGTTACAATTATTCTTTTATTCTAAAATTCTTGGGCATAAAAGTCCTAAATAAAAACCCTTGTCAAATTTTGTTTTTAACAAGTCACACATATATTTTCTGAATATTGACGTTTCGGCGAATTAGTCTTCATCAGAATGTTATGTTTTTAAAACATAAATTCGTGGGAACCGACACACATTTAAAAAAAAAAACAATAAAATGGATGCTAAATTTAGCTGTCACATAAAAAAAAAACATTATCATCTTTCACAAAAATAAAGCAATATACAAATATTTTAACTCACGAGTTTAAACTTTAATAAATTAAATAAAGCAGTTTGATAAATATTCTAACGTCTAAATTAAAATGTCAATATTTTTATTTTGATTTATTATGTGACACAATACATGACCTGTCCTAATATGGTTATGACGTTTCTTAATGTGACGAAACATTCACCATCTCTGAAACAAAGTATATGCCAATTTTGACCTATTGAGGCCCATTAACAATGCCGGATATCTCGAAAACTACGCAGAGCCAGGTTTTAGGCCCGTTGAGACTTTCGATTCGCATGCTGAAAACTATCTGTAAAATTTTAGCCAATTAAAAAAATGTTTTCCATTAGTTTGGGGATGAAAGCTTTTGAAGTTATACAGTATCTTTGCGGATGAGGTTTACAAGAGAACAAGTAAACCAAAAAGTGATACGAAAAAAGTCACTTTAAACAAAAGCTTTTGGTTGTGGAAAAAATACGATCACAACGAGAAAATATATTTTTGTTGTACAGAGTTGCCAAAATATATAAGACAAGGTTGGTTAAAGGTAACGCACCCTTTAAATATCTTTAAAACGGCTAAAGCTACATTTATAAAATTTAATATCTGAAAGCTTTTGGGCATGTGAAATTAAAAGTTATATTCGTACTGCTGTAAGGTTTTTAACGGATTTTTTTTATCAAACCACGAAGGCTAAAAGCCTAAATACTAACGTACCGTGGGTGTCTTAAGCGAGGTAAGAGGGAATTTGTTGACACGGGACTTAAATACTTGAAGATTTGGGGAGGAAGGAAAGACCTCCGCGGGCAGCAGGTTCCACAACCTAGTAACTCTAGGGATAAAAGAACGAAAAAAAGTGGGAAGTTCGGGGCCTGTCCAGTTGGACCGTATAGGGATGCATACGCGCAGCACCACGAGTTTCTCTGTTGGGAACCGTAAGTGGAGGAACTATACTGGACAATTCTTTAGAGCAGAAGCCATGGTAGTACCTATAAAAAAGCGATAAATCCCCCACAGTCCGACGATGGGCAAAAGAGGCAAGCCTTTCTATAAGTAAAGGATCATTAATGAGACGAATAGCTCTTCTTTGAATAGAATCAAGAATGCTTAGGGTTTGGTAAAGGAGGTCGGATTTGGGACACATATAAAGTGTATAAATTAGAAGGGGAAAAATACTTTTGGCTCGAAAGAGAAATCCAAGCTTTTTGAAGCTGCCGTGGCTATAGATACAATGTGTTTATGCCAGTTAAGGTTACTTTCAAATGTGACGCCCACAAGATTGAAGGTGTCTTTGCTCTGTAAAACCCGGCCGCTCATAAGTAGAGGATGAGTATTTGATGACTCTTTTCGCGACAAGGAACATGATTGTGTTTTGGATGCATTAAAATGGACGAGATTTTTAGCGCCCCAATCCAATATTAAATTAAGATCCTGCGAAAGAGATATCTGCATCGCTCTGCGTTTGTTTTCCAAGTCAGGTTTAGTAATGGGTTTAGGAACCTGATAAGTGGAGTGACGGGTACTATCGTCTGCGAAACTATGAATGGAATTAGTTGTGGACGAGAGAAGGTCGTTGATGTGAAGAAGAAACAATGTTTGGCCTAACTATGTTAATTACAATAAACTGGGCAGGTTAAATTAAGTGACTTTCCAAATTCTCAAAAGCCTTTCTACAAGTTGCTGAAATATGACAACAATATATTTTTAGCACAAAGTATGGAAGCACTTAAATATCTTTAAAATTGCTAATACTGTAATAATTCAATGTTAAAAAGTGAACATAGAAATTATTATCTATATCTATGGCTAGAATATGCTTGATTTTGTAGATAAATCTCTTTAAATCCGAATATATAGTTGCATGACGTATGTAATAAAAATTTACAGAAAATCCTAAAAACAAAGTCGTGGAATCCCAGGGTTTCGCGAAACACAATTTGAGTACCATTGCAACAAATGGTCACTAGTACCAGCGGCTTTCTTCAACTATAAACATCCAAATTTTCCTATAAATCTTTAAGTGGGCTAAGGTTTTTAAAGCCTCAAACTTTTATAGACGTGAAAATAAAAAAATCTCTAGCTATTTTATTCTGACCTTGAAAAAGCACTCATTATTGAGAAAATCTGTAAACAATTTTTTTACATTTTTGTTGACCCTGTACAACAAAACCAATGTGATTTTTAACTAGTGTTGCTGGGTTTTTATATTTATTTTTGTGTATTTCATTGCAATGCATATTTCGTAGCTCTACAGTGCATTAATCGAAAAAGTGTAAGAAGGAGTAATAAAATATACTATGTTTATAGGTTTAACAAGAGATTTGTAATATTTCTGGTAAATAACCTAACATTTCATATAGAGCAGATTGGTACTCTATGTATACGCCTACTAAAGTGGTAGTGGTGGGGAGGGTTAAAGGAACAAAGTATCTACTACCGTTCTGCGGGTTTTTTGATGCAGTTCTTGATCGTGGAATATGGGACACAGAAACGGGAACCATAGGACTTGAAACAGGAGGGATGGGGTCTAAAATATAAAATATATTATTTATAAGTAGTTATTTAAAATAATCAATAACTATTGCACATTTTAGAATAAATAAAACGGTCATTTTCTAGAAACCAGCGGCAACTTCGTTTTTGACGAATTTTGGTATACGGGGGTTTTTGGGTCGCTGATCACAAATCCAAAATTTTTGGAGGAAACGTTTCGTTCTCGAATTATCCATTATCAAAGTTGAAATTTAAAACGAATTCTATTTTCCATATATTCCTCCTTCTTTTTGAATACAATTTTTTTTTTAAAGCTCAAGTGGCATACAATATTTGATTTTAACCTTTTAAAACCTTTTATTAAAAAAATTGCAAACGTTTACTTTAAAAATGCGGCAACCATGTACAGGGTGAGTCATCGATAGAGCAAAGTAGATTTATACGAAAACGGTAAAAATTTTTAACAGGATTTTTTTAGTGATATGTAACACAAAGTATTGCATATTTCTAAAATATTTTGGTGTGTACAGGGTGCCCCAAAAAATTATAGCGAACAAAAAATTGATTTTTAAACGGAACGCTATTATATTTTGAGTTTACATAAAATTCTTAGCATCTTGGCTATTCATATTCCTATACCTAAAGTTAATAGTTTGGGAGTTATAAACAATTGAAAATCGGAATTTTTATCTTTGACCATTTACTGAGCAAAAACAGTTCAAGATGCAGCAAAATGGCTTTCACTTTCCTATCTTAACTTTTTAAGGGCTTTCTAATGGTAGCAAAAAGTGAAGGTTAACTGAAGGTTAAAAATTCACCTTTTTCAACCTTCAATTGACCTTCATTTTTTATTACCATTGGGTGGCCCTTAAAAGTTAAGATAGGAAAGTGAAAGCCATTTTGCTGCATCTTAAACTGTTTTTGCTCAGTAAATGGTCAAAGATAAAAAATTCCGATTTTCAATTGTTTATAACTCCCAAACTATTAACTTTAGGTATAGGAATATGAATAGCCAAGATGCTAAGAATTTTATGTAGACTCAAAATATGTAATAAAATATAGGGCGTTCCGTTTAAAAAATCAATTTTTGTTCGCTATAATTTTTGGGGCACCCTGTACACACCAAAATATTTTAGAAATATGCAATACTTTGTGTTACATATCACTAAAAAAATCCTGTTAAAAATTTTACCGTTTTCGTATAAATCTGCTTTGCTCTATCGATGACTCACCCTGTATACACGGTGACATCATGGCTTGCTACGACTAATAGCAAGGTTTTAAAAGGTGTAATTCAAATATTGTATTTTAGCTTTAAATTAAGAATTTTGTGCAGCAAAGAAGGGGTAAAATAGTGAAAATAAGATTGGTTTAAATTTTAATCTTGTTGATGAATATTTTGAGAACGAAACGTTACCGCTAAAAAATTCTTTTAGATTCGTGATTAGCCCCCAAAAACCCCGTATACCAAATTTCGTTAAAATCATAGTTGCCGTAAGTTTTAGAAAATTACCAATAAAACATATAACTGGTTTGGTGGTACCTCTTCAATTAAAAACATATTTTATATGTTTGTTTTTTTATCCGATTACTTTTTTAAAAATTTTAGTAATTTCATTTGTACATGCTTAAAAATAGTCCTACTTTTTAAGCAAGAGATTCAATACAATTTAAGATAACTGGATATTGTAACCAAACATAAGCGAACTACCGAAAACTTTACGGTAATAAATAACTTTTTACATTTTTAGATTTGGTAATCTAGGATAATAAATCATTCTTAAAAATAATATATTATATCGTAATAAACTAAAATATTAACTATATTTCTAGGTAAACTATCGGTTAAATAATACTATTTGTAAGCAGTGACGCAAGCCAGCCTAAACCAAAGTTTACAGAATTACGATGTAAGTTGGTCACTTGTTGTCGACACTTCTAACACAGCAGGAAAAAGTTATAATAGAACCAAGTTAAATGAAACAAAGTATTTCTTTCCAATAAAACTACTTTTTGAACTTCCATTGTCTTTATTTTTAACTGATACACGACGTTTCGGATGGTAAAGTACATTCATACTTATTCCGTTCTCACTTCTTGAGGTCAATAAACGACCCTTTTGTCTCCTATTGTCGGCCGGCGCTTTAGCCAGGTGTTACCTGCTATAAAATTTGAACGGAACAGGGTGGTATTTACTTTTTATAGGAAAAAATAGAAACACATTGATAATCACATATTTTATTATTAGGGATACTATAATTTATTTTTTTAAACATTGTCATCACGTGACTATCTGACAACTTTCTAATAGCGTTTTTTGACATCGCTTTCGTTTATATTGTCGTAAAAGTAAAAAGTCCACTCCGGCCCTGCCTGCAGCTGGACGGAGTCTGCCGGTCGGTAGGAATATTTATTGGAGGCAATATAATTTACTTTATCTATCTCTAACCGTTATCACATCCGAAACGTTGTGTATCAGTATAAAATAGATGATGAGATGAGGCAATGGAAGTCCAAGAGAGTAGTATTATTGAAAACATAGTATTGTCTACCACCTTTAAAGAAAGTCTTTCTTTAAACTCCATACTGATTTAAGAGTCTTTACGCATGGGTTTTATTCAATTTCGCATTTGGTTAATGCGTATTACAGCGGTGGTGTTAATTTAGAACGAATATGTCTGTCTATATTATTAAATTATACTGTGACCGCCAGAAATGTTGAACTATATGGAAAACTTTTTATTTTTGATTTCTCAATTTTTTTATTCCTGATTAAAATCTCTGTATACAGCGAAACTCACAAAACACTAATCAAAATTTAAACACATCATAGCGTATTCGTAGTAGATGCAAATTACTAATATGACACAAGAGAAAACTACCTCTATTTTTTTAACTTAGAGAATAAAATTATTTAAAAAACTTGTTTAGAATTAAAAATTATGTTGTATTTTAAAAGCACAGCCTCCTATTAAAAAATTGGAAGAAAAACTTAGTTTTCCAACATACCCCGTATATAGATTAGATCGAACTAAATTAACTGCCGTAAATTATCCTTATTACCCTTATATTTCGAAAAAATATCAAAGCATTGTTATTCTTAAAGCATTTAATTACTTTTAAGACAAACGTAAATTTTTGCTTTTTTGAGGTTTAATAAGCCCAAAACTTAAAAGCCTCTTTGGGTTTATGTTTCACGTCATTTTTACCCTAAAAAAACAGTTTAACTTTTAAAAAGCATATATTTATTTTAATGATTTTCTATTAAAATGTTCAAAAATGAACTTTTTGGGATTATGATAATAAAAAAAAGTTCATAAAATAAGAAATATATATGTTAGGATTAATCTAAATAAATACGAACAAATGATCATGAATTTAAAAACGCGAAGTTAAAATGATTTGGCACATTAATCTAAAAGCAGTTTTAAGTTTTAACCTTATTGAACTACGAAAAGCAAAATTTACGTTTGTTTTTTAACTGATCCAAATGTACATAAATGCTTTAGGAATAACAAAGCTTTGAGAATTTTTCGACATTTTAAGACAATATCGATAATTTACGGCAGTTAATTCAGTTTGATCTGATCTCTATACGGGGTAAGTTGGAAAATTAAGTTTTTCTTCAAATTTTTAATAGGGAGCTCTGCTTTAAAAATATGACATACCTTTTAATTCCAAACAAGTTTTCCAAATAACATTTTTCTTTAAATTTAAAAATAAAGATAGTTTTCTCCTGTGTCATATTCGGTAATTTGCACCTACCTCGTATACGCCATGGTTTATTTAAATTTTGATCAGTGTTTTGTGAGTTTCGCTGTAAGCAGATATTTTTATTAGGAATAATTTTCAACAGTTCTGCCGGTCACTGTATGCACACCTTTAGGGTACCAAACAAGAAGAAATCATTTTTTATTTTGTCCAGGTGACCAAACCAGAATAAAAAGGGTCAAAAGATGTAAAATTTTTCTAGGTTCCCAAACAAGAAAACAGCATAATTTTACATAAAATTGTAAAATATTTTATTGGTGAACGCCAGAGTTTCTTTATGAGAAGGGGTTTAGACATAAGCAAGACCGGTGATAGCTTTTGTCAAGGACGGGAGGGTGTGAGAATTACGATTTCGGTTGGCAGTTCTGTTCAAAGTTGGTAGCATTATCAGCTGATGACAGAGTCGTGCCTTGTCGAAGCTTTGTTTGGTAAAAACTGTGGAAATTGGCCATTTTCATTTTGGTTGTATATTTTGCAAGGATTTCCAGTTGTTTATGTTTTTGGTTAGTTTAGACACTTCACATATTATTGGTTCGGACTCGTTTTATTTTAGAGATTTTGATAGTGTTTAGTCGAATAGTTTTCAATCATTCGTGTTTTTATATACATATGATACAGATGAGTGTCCGCTAATTAATGGTACACAGAAAAACCACAGATTTCTTATGCGAAAATACCCATTTAGGATTTAAACAAACATACCTATATCCAAAAGTTAATGATAAGGAAGATACGGGATGTTAAAGAGAAATATTTTAAACATTTTAATAAAACTCGGTATCCAGGAGTTTTAAGATATCAGCTATTTATATCTGCGCAGTTGTAATTATAGCTAATACGATGTTATTGAAGGTACATACATACTTTCGGGTGCACTAAACAACTAAAACGTGAATACCTTAAAAACGGTTGTCAAGACTGATTCTTACTAAGTATACCTTTTTTGTGCAGAAAGCATAGAGAAGCTTACTAGTTTACATACATACAGAGTAGGTAGTTTTAGAGAATTTTAAATAGTGTACCATCGCCCTCTAGTCTACACACAAAAATTAATATTCGATCTGAAAAGCTAATGTTTAAAAACCCCTAGATACCGTTTTATTAAGATATTTAAAAAGGGGGAAACAATTATCGAAATAAATTCACTTTTTCTTTTTACTATGACACCCCCGTATCTTCCTTATTATAAACTTTTGGATATTAGTTGTTTGGTTAAATCTTAATATTTTGGCATAAGGAATCTGTGGTTTTTCTGTGTACCATTCATTAGCGGACACCCTGTATACAAAGTTTTTAAAATGGTTGTTGACTTACGGAACCACGGAAAATGTTTTGCTCTGCCAGGTACCTCATCGTCCTGTCTTCGCTTTGATAATTTTTAATTTTCAATATTTAAACCACATTTATGTTTTTGTTTTAAGTTATGCCTATTAAAATAATTCAATAAATTTTGTTTACAACATACAGTTCTTTTTTGTTTTCTCCTTAATTCTACGCCACTGATCTGCCTAAAATCAAACATGGCCGAAAATGGCCCGACTTGACGTCACAGCCGCGCTAGCCAATATGGCGAATGTCGTGACCTTATCTCATCAATCGACTTTGGGTGAACGCATTGAAAACTGCCAGTTAAATCGTCCGTCCAAGTAACACAACTTACATTTTAATTTTGCAAACTTTTACTAAACTTGATTAAACACTACGCCTATTGCACCGTATAGGTAATCCCACTAATCTAATCGTATAGTAGAGTAAACAAAACTGTAGACGTGATCTAGGTCATGACGTCATTAAATCTTTACGAGATGCGTGTATCTCTTAAATTTTTATTGATTAAATAGAAACAATAAATATAATAACGCCATAAAAGTGATATTAATTATTATGCACGTTTGACGATGTTATTATTTAACAGTCTAATCGCGAAATTAATTAACAACGTAATTATTTTAAATTTGTTCTTCAATTTTGCGGGATATAAAATGAGAGATAATCAACATACAGGGTCGTAATATTCCTTCTATTTATGTTCAAAACAAAAAAGGGTATATACAGGGTGGCCGCGGAGGTATCCGAGAAACTTCGTATATAAATTCTATGACTAATTTTAAGCAAAAATGATGCTTATTAGTCACCTTTTCCAAATTACTAAGGATTCTTGAAAAATTTGGGTTGAAGTTGTAAAGACATAAATTCTAGAGTAATAAAAAACATTTTTGCGACTAGTTTACATAGGTAATTTAATAATAAATAGCACCTTGTGTGGTAATAATAATTGTTTTTACCTAAATGGTCATCAGTGACCATTGGTTTCTTTATTTTTCGCATAACTTGTGTTAAAATCATACCTATTTTATTCCCATAAGGAATACGCGGACATAATTTTTGTGTATGGATATTGCAAGTGTGGTACCACCGGCTCTGTTAGGGAATATCAACGACAGAGCAGAGGTCATATTGAGCGTCTTTGATAATTAAGTACTATGGGGAAAAATCCGGACAAGTTCATATGTTTTGGACTTGTCCGGTTTTTGCCCCAAAATATGTCGGCAGCAATGTCAAAATTCTGATATCGACGTTAATATGCTTAGGACTTGTACGCTTTTTGCACCAATGTATGGTCTTTCGTTTAGAGAATACGACTAAGTGAAAACATAATTTTCGCCAAAAAATTGACTTATCCGGTTTTTGCCCCAAAGTCTTCAATTGCACTGTCATTACGTTTTTATTAAAATAAAAGCTTTAAACTTCAAACCCAGATAATTCAAGAACCGTTAGGAATTCCATAAAAGTTAATAGAATTATTTTTGCTTAAAGTTAGTCATAGAATTTATATTCGAAGTATTTCGGATTCCTCGGGAACCACCCTGTATAAGAGCGATTAAATAGATTTATTCAATCCGATTTTTCTAGATACACTTACTAATACATTTTAAAATATCCATAATGTGTAATTTACTACGACTCTCTTCTCAGACGCCTTTTGCGTGCCCTTGTGACTGTAGTAGGCTTTCAATGGTATAAAATATAAAAGCATTATTTAAAAACAAATTTTATTGATCCCGCAATAAAATGTAACATTTACTCCGTTTAAAGCCGAACTAAAATTAAAACAATATTTCGGGAAAACTGGTCGCATGGTTCAAAGCTAAGAAATACAAAATTTTATTCCGATTGATCTACAGGACGAGTTTGATTGAAAATATCAAAAATGACCAGGCGTATTACTTTTAATAATAGAACAAAACTGTATGCGTAACAATTTCAATGTTTTGTCAATTCCTTTACATTAAAAACTTAAATGTTATGCAAAAGGGACGGAATTTAAAAAAATAATAATAACTTAAAAAGATTTTTAATCCTTTAACTTTCAACTTAACTTTAAGTTTTACGCAAATTTATTTTTTAAATTTTAACATACCTATACAATTGTGTTTTATTTTTTGGACTATGTGACTATTTTTCCCATAATACCATTTGAAAATAAAAACATTTTTGTAAAATTTGTCCTCTTGTGACACCCGCCCTGGGACACACTGTATTTTATGAATTTTAGTTGATCCTTTCAATGGTGATACAGTATACAGGATTTGGCGTTAAAAAAACATAGTTTGTCATACCTTGTATGCCTTAACAGATGTAAAAATCCGATTGCTTGATTTATTTCATATTTAAAAAGTAACTAAAGTAAGTGGGTGTCAAATTATAAATAAATTAACACTGCACGATACTCGCCATACTCTTACTAACAACTCCAGTAAAACGCGTCTGAAAAGAGAGTGAAGATAAATCACACATAAAAAGTTTTTTTTATTAACCACTCAAAATGTAAATACCTATTGGTGGAACTAGAATACAACACTAAACTTACATCCTGCTGGTCGAGGATGGTCGAGTTGACGCTCTGGATGGGGTAGACGCCCATGGAGAGCGTGCGCGGCTCCGGAGAGTGCGCTCCCTGAGGCAGCAGGAAACAGAAGGCAAAACGCACACGGGTTACACAATCAGGCTCTGCACCAGCCCAGGATAGAATAAATGGTTAAATGCACACGGGTCACAACACTGACGGTCACTTGTACAACACTTACACGTTTATTATGTATACATGCATTGAATTAAGTACACTAACTAATAAAGTAGCAAGCGTAAAAAGCGGAACACAATTTTTTTTAAACCACTTAAAATTTGAAGGATCTGTGAAATTTAAGAAGGGATTAAGGATTGGGTTTTATCTAAAAAAGCATATTATTGGAAAAAAATATTACAAAAAGAATCAATTCATCAAAACGATATTTCTTCATACCACTCAGTTTTTTAGATAGGTACAGCTATATTTATAATAAAAGCGTACAATTATTTGAAAGAGTGGTACCTACTTTATTTTGATGTAAAACCGGCTTGTTAGACTGACTGTCTGGTTATCACATGTCATAGGTTTTCAAAAATCTAAATATCGGGCGTGAACACAGATGTAAATAAATCAAATTAAAATTAATAAAATAAATAAAACCTGTAAGTATATACAGCGTGTCTACTTAAGTTTGCCCAATGTGGAAAACTTTTTAGTACTAATCCACGAAAATAAATTATAAAAAGGTCTGCATGGCCTAAAACCTGAAATGCAATCATCAAATATTAAATTTTTGCAGGGGTATACGAGGTATATTCAAAAATATGAATTTTGTTTAAGGGGAAAGTAGCTTTATTTTTCATAATACTATTTTTTTTAATGAAAGTTGTTTAACACTGCAAACAATTAATATCTGATAATAAAATTTAAGGTCTTAGATCAAGCAGAACTTTTATTAAGAATAACTTTCTTTATAAAATTAAAAATAAAAAAGTTTTTTTTTAATTGACCGGAAAATGCTATTTTCCGGTCTAGTAACGTAATAGCTATTTACGTTACTAGACCGGAAAATGGTATTTTACGGGTCGACGAAAAACATTTACAGGGCGAGCCGTAGGCGAGGCCTGTAGTTTTGAGGAGACCCGTAAAAATTATTTCCGGTCGAGTATCGTACATAATTTTTTTTACTTGACCGGAAAAAAACTGTGTAAATTTTTGGTGTTATATTTAAACGACAATAAGGACGCTGCTTCAATTATTTCATCTGGATTTTCCATGTCTGACTCCATTTTGGCAAAATGATGCTTTCTTTACTTTACAATATCTTGAACTGTCAAATAGTAACAATTGAACTCTGACAATTTTTGTCATGGCTAACAGGATTTTTTGATATCAGGGACCGGAAAGTAAATGAGAGACCGGAAAGTAAACTAGGGACCGGAAAGTAAATTAGTCCTGTAAAATAGCATTTTCCGCTTAAAAATTGAGTGGAAAATTCAATTTTCCGGTCAATTAAAAAAAAATAGCTATTTTCATATGGTGCAAACTTAAGTAGACACGCTGTATTATTCTGTTTTCTCTTCTGCAGACTACTTGAACCTTTTTAATTTCAGATAAATGACGTGGCATTTTTAAACGACAAAGTCAAAATTTGTTAAACATTGCCACCAGATATTTTAAAACACGAGGTGCACACCTTTGTTTTTTTTTATTGAAAACCTCTGACATTTAACAACCTCTATTAAAAATCAGTCATAAAAGTCAAATTGACCCAAAAATAAGGAAGGTTACCTATCTTTTTAATACCTGTACGCCTTTTTTATGGATATAACAACTGTACCCAATTAAAAAAAAATTAATGTAAGCTATTGACTATAACTTCCTCAATAAATTTGTAAGAACAATATTCTGACTGATCCCTTTGGATTTTTTTAAACAAGGCAAATTTTTCATTATTTTAAAATTCTAAATTATCTCAAAATGTATGCATTTTTAGTAAAAAATTATTATTTCTAAATTTTTGTTCTTTTGTTCACGAAGTTTTTCTGTGGCAAGATAGTTTATTTTAAGAATGCTTGCACTTTGGAAATAAGCCTGTGATAAGATGGCTAAACCAGTTATGCCATTTTTTGTAAAATAAGAAGGAGAGATACTTTAAACTTTGGTACGACCTGAAAAATCACAATTTTAGTAAAATATTTAAATTTTCCAACTTAGAATGAAACAATTAGTAGCAAAATTTAAATATTTTGCTAAAATTGTGATTTTTAAGGACGTACCAAAGTTAAAGATATCTCTCCTCCTTATTTAACAAAAATTACATAACTGGTTTCGCCATGTTACCACAGAAGTATACTCCTGCGTAGTTTTTACAAAAAATGTAACATTTAATTCCAAATTTATTGCACCCATAGTTTGCTTAACCTGGTGGACTTTTTGAACATTTACAAGTTGACTGACTACCAGAAATAGATATAAAGCCATTAATTTTTGTACACTTTGAACCACATTAAATCGGATTGAATTGAACTTCCTTTTATTTTCCAAAAAATCTCGGAATTTCATAACTTTTTAATTAAAAATTGTATTAACTTTAATTTTAAATATTATTTAATTGTTAATTTATCCTCTTTATCTATATTTTACTTTAAAAACATTGGTACATACATACTTCCATCACCGAATCGTAGGCGAATAATATGAATTTGTGGGTTCTTTTGGATGGTTTCTCTTTTTAATGGTACAAACCAGTTGATACAAATATTTTTTGATATGGATAATTGACATAATAATATGTTTGACACTGGTAAGAACGTACTGATCACATAACTTCTTAAGTATATAACGAATGGAAGCATCATTGCAGTCTTTTTAAAGCAGCAAAATGGTAGCAAACTTAATTACTTTCCTTTTTAACACGCCTTTATTAGCTTCAATTGTATGTATGTATGTATGTATGTTTGTATGTAACTCTCCTTTGGTTAAAGGCAAGAGGCTTATTACTGTAAGTAGCGCTTTAACACACCAGACCATCATCTGGCTTTCGTTTGTTATTTATTGTTTTAAGATTATTTAAAAAATATTTTGCACTTTTAGTCCGATGTGTATTAAAAGCCAGCTTTTTGGATTTTTTTCAACTATATTTATTATTATTTGGGTTGTATTTTGTATAAGCACGAAAAGCCTGGCTAAACCCAACCAAAACTTTTTCTAATTTTGTTTTTACTAATATGTCACTTTATTGATGGATATTCAATACCATTACAAAATTATTTACGAGTATTGTTTACTTCAGCAAAAAATGGGATTCGTAACAGACTTTTTCGCACCTTTGGGACTCATAATGCTTAAGCTTTTTCCCTTTTTTTGGTTAATCGGGACGTGACAAATGACCTGTAAAAGCACCTTTTTGTATGCCAATGCCCTAAAATGGATAACGGGTCATTTCACCCGTGCCGTAAGCGGGAAAGAGGAGGCCTAAAAAGCTCCATGTTACCATAATAAATTGGTAAACATCTATTTTAAACAAAAGTTTTATGACCTTTAAGAAAAAGGAAAATTTTATTTCATTACAACAGGGAAACAATAATGGCTTTTTTGGGTTTAAATAACACCAAATATGGTAATTTTGAAAAAAGTTCAAACCGTTCATCACATATGTTTCTGGAAATTATATATTATGAACACATAGTAACTTATTGCCGCCGCTGCTCAAAACGTTAGTGATAAAGTTTAATGTAAAAAGCTGATATCAAAAATAGTAGGTAACAGTTTTTTGAATTTAATAAATCTCTCACGAAAATAATGGTTACTGATGGTTTGGACTATTAGTACTTTTAGCTTTTTAGGTATACGTACGTCTGAACTAATTCTAAAATAATTTAAAAGCATTTTACTTTAAGACTTTAATTTATTGGAATAATTATTGGTGATAGAAAAACATTATTTATTCTACAAATCGGTTATTGCCGTCTCGTGGTCCACATAGATCTCTTTCTTGGACTTCCATTGTGTTTTATTTTAACTGAAACACGAGGCTTCGGATGGTGTCTATCTCCAAATCTCACTATCACTTGAAAACAGTTGGAGGTGTAACAGTTAAAATAAAAGGCAATGGAAGTCCAAAAAAGTAGTATTATTGAGTACAGGTGAAGTTTTAAATTACTTTTTACTTTCCAGTTAAAACCAATTTTTTTAATGTGAGATATTGTTGGATATAAATTGTTTCAAAATTTAGGAGAGCATTTGTTGCAAAAGATTACTATGAAAAAAATCTTTTGAAAGGTTGTCCATACATGTAGCAGATTTACCATGTCCACGGATGAGGTTTACAAGAGGACAAATGAACCGAAAATTTCATTTTTCTAAAAAAAAATAGTTCTTCATAAAAATTTTGCTTATAAAAAAATATGATTTACGAAGAGAAAATGTTGATTTTGTTAACAGGGTTCGCAAAAACTTGAAAAACATGGTCTTTCTCCAGGAGTAAACTACCTTTTTTTCCTTTTTAAGCGGAATGTCATTAGGTTAATTTATTTAAAATAAAGTCAGGAATCGATAAAAATAATAATACAAAATATTATTGAACTCACGAATTTGGCGAGAACATCCCCTTGATTACGTTCTTTCACAGCCGAAAAATTGAATGTTGTAGAAATTTGGAGGAAGCATCTGTTTGAAAAGCACATTATGAAAGTTTTTCTTGGCATTTTATTATAAAAATTTAAGATAATTAATTTTCGATTACTCCAAAATCAGTTTCATGAAACTTTTTGACACCCATGTAACATTAATAGTCATTTACAATAATATTCTAAATAAATTTTCTAAATGATATTCTGCTTAAAAATTAAATATAAAAGTGGTTTACTCCTGGAGAAAAATCATGTTTATTAAGTTTTTGCAACCCTGTATACAAAATAAACTTTTAGTTTTTTTTATCTTTGGACAAACTACGAAGGCTAAAAGCCTAAATACTAACGTACCGTGGGTGTCTTAAGCGAGGTAAGAGGGAGTTTGTTGACATGGGACTTAAATACTTGAAGATTTGGGGGAAAGGAAAGACATCCGCGGGCAGCAGGTTCCACATTCTAGAAACTCTAGGGATAAAAGAATGAAACATATTTTTTACAAGCAAAAATTTTTATTAAAAATTAGTTTTTGTTGCAAAATTTAAAAACAAAATACAATCAGTTTTGTATTTAGGAGTATCAAATATTTTTACATTCGCATCGTGTTAAAAAAGTATATCTATAGCTAGGGAATCCAATCCCGTAAACACAGGATCCCGCAAACGCGGGATCTCATTAAGTTTCTGCGGGATCAACATTGCGGGATTTTCCGTGCGGGATCTGCGGGATTCAATATTAAAATGCGGAGGGAATAAAGGTATATACTTGGAAGCTGTTTACAACTGTGTAAAGTCTATTCCGCCGACAAGTGTAAAGGCTGAGCGTGAGTTTTCAGCTGCAGGATATATTTGCAATAAACTAAGATGAAACTTAAAAGATGATACCTTGGATATGTTATCTTTTCTCCGAAAATACGTCCAAAATCAATGCGACTGGGTAAAGTTGACAATTATTGACCTTTAAACTATGTTTACCACAACTAAACTAACTAAACTAAGTTTAAGTAAACCACTAACTAATGTATTTTTGTATTTATGTATCTGTAATAAAAACTTTTCTGCAACTACCATAGTTTGCTATGACTTTTTCTTAGCAATTAGCATGTTTAATAGGTTTATTACAAAAAGTTATGTATATTGTTAAGAATCCCGCATTCTTGCGGATCCGCGGGATCGATGATTCTTATCCCGCAGGTGTTGTGGGATTGAAGTTTTGGTGCGGGATTGAATTCCTATCTATAACCTATGGGGTGTGGTGAATTCTCACATGAAACAACCTGTATGTAACTAAAAAACACTGATACGACACGACCGTACTTTTAAACACAACAATATAAGAACAATTTCTCTAATGTTTAGCAAACTAGACTGAAAAAGAATTATTTTTATACTTAAGTGTTTATGCTTGTTTTACACAATATCAGGTTTTTATATAAATAATGTTATAAATACGCCGGTAATTCTTATAAATAATGTATTAGGTAACCGGTATCTACCATTTAATGTAATAAAAATGCGTAATTTTATAAATGCTGCTTTGTCAAAGGGTGAAGTCCGGTTTACAAGGGTGGCACGATAATGGACAAGATGGCATATAGAGGCAACAAAGGCATCTCGGCGCAGTAACTATAAAATATTTTACAGATTAAGGACTTTTTATTTCACATTTGGAAATTATAGGATATAATAAAAAAGATTGATTACTTATCCAAACCGAAGTTTTAGACGTTTAATCGTGTTTTTTAACTTTACCATTTGGTGTCTCTTTTTTAAAAGACCATTTTTCTCCTTTGATAAAAAAAAAACATTATAATATTTAACAAAGGATGTGTTCGATAGAGTAAACATTTGGCCGAATTTTAAATTTTCGAAAAAAATTGTTTTTGGTTATAAGGGTGCCGATGCAGATTTGCTCTTATCATTACTGCCTTTTCATATTAGCGAAAGACGAAACACGGGCGACGGACCGACGAGATCAAAGCATATGCAGTCAAATGAAACCTTTCACACGCAAAAACCAGTGAAAGTCGGCAAACTCAATTGATCGCGGGTCTAGTAATGGACTGATTCTAAACCAGAACCGAACTGGTTAAGAATTGTTTCAAAGCGCATGTCTAGTTATTTATTAGTTCGGAATTTTTATTTACCGCGAACGATATTCTATACAGCTGAGGATGTATTCTAACCTAGCCTTTTGCTTAGGATTTTTCATGGTTAAATTGGATACTACACAAAAAAAATAAATTCAAACAAAAGGTTAATTGTTATACTGTCGAAAGACACTCGAGGTCTCTCGGCGGAAGACGAGGGATTCCCTGCCTCCTCTCGTTTTTAACATAAGTATGTGTATTTAACTAAAGATAAAATACAAACAACAAGAAATGGTAAAATTTTGTAATATTGTCCATATTTTTTAATTAAATCTTTATTTATTTTATTGCATACATACATTCATACGGAATACAATTAAAAATCCTTTGCTTATATACGCTCAGAATCACAAAAATATATAAAAAAATATTCAACAGGTATATTAACCCGCATAAAAAGTGGCAGAAACAAATAAACTGTAATACAACGGTTTATTTCTGTACCACAAAAACAGAAAATAGCTGACCATGTCGCGCGCATGAAATTTCGAACAGAACTTTTAGTTCCAACAAAAATCCCAGGACTGCTAATCAGGTTACGAACCGCTAACGAACTCATTCCATTTTAACCCGCGAACACAGAACTGTTACTAAAAATTGAGGATTTTACTAACCGCGAACGCTGCTTTTTTCACTGGGAATGCGAATAGTCCCAGAACCGGTTCAAAATCGAACCCGCGAACAAAGCTATTTTTTTATCTCCCTGTCTGTCAAAACCGGCTTACTGTGTAAAGGCGCTTACGTTCATATTATGTATATTAAGTCAGTCCTAGTTAAAGTTTAAAATATAAGTAATTTTTACCTAAATAAAGTCACAGATCAACAATCTTAATTTAAATACAGGGTGTCCGCTAATTAATGGTACACAGAAAAGCCACAGATTCTTTATGCGAACATATTAAGATTTAACCAAGCATACCTATGCCCGAAAAGATGATAATAAGAAAGATACAGGGTGTCGAAGTGAACAAAATATAAGTAAATAAGTTCAGGTCTTAAAGAGTTTTTTGACATAAGCTATTTAGATCTAATATTAATTTTTATGTATAAACTAGACCACACTATTTAAATTTCCCCAAAACGTCCCAACTTTTTGTGCCACTCTGTATGTACCATTTAAGTAAACCAGTTAAGTCCGCTATGTTTTCTACACAAAACAGGTACACTTTGTAAAAATGGCTCTGAGCAACCGTTTTCAAGATATTCACAAAAAGTACATAAAAGTGTACATTATATCATTCATTTTATAAAAAGCAGTTGTAGTTATGGCTAATACGATGGTTTGGCGGTTGCACTAAACAACTTAAACGTGATTATATTAAAAACGATTTTGCATAGCCATTTTTAGGACATATACCACTTTTGTGTAGAAAGCATAGAACAGTTTACTGGTTTTCTTAGATGGTATAAACAGAGTATCACCAAAAACCTATAACGATTTAGAAAAAATAGACAGTTAAGCTAGCGCCCCCTGGTTAACACATAAAAATAAATATCAGATCCTCGATCAGATCTAAATAGCTCAAGTCTAAAAATCTCTTAATACATAGTTTTACTAAAATATTCAAAACGTATTAAAAATGATAGAAAAAAATTAAAACATTTTTTCACTCCGACACCCTCTACCTGCCTTATTATTCGGGCTGGCAAAAACCGGAAAAAACAAAACCAGTTTTGGTTAAAACCGGTTAACCGAATATTTAAAAACCGGTATTAAAAACTGGTTTTTAAAACCGAAAATTCGAAAACAGTTTTCAAAACCGATACACCGAAATCGGTTTTTAAAACCGAAAACGGTCTTTAAAACCGAAAACCACAACGGTTCTCAAAACCGTAAAGGCTTTTCTAAACGTAAACGACTGGTTTATATATATGACTATTTTAAACCAGCATATTTAAAAATGTTTAATAATGTTAAAAATACATATTAATAAAAATAAATATTTTTTGTACTATATTAAAAAATGGGTTCTTAAAATTTATTTTGTTACATATCTTTTAAAATTGAAATCGAATTTAAAAAGTTTTATATGAAAGTTGCTCATTTTTGTATGTAGATTAAGATTCTAAATAAAAAATTGGAGTTGCCTTTTGAAAAACAAAGTTGATATGAATATGACCTTAAAATTTTAGTCAAGGTCACAAACTAATAATACCATTAAATTTACCCCTTTATTTCAAACAATTCTCACTAGAAACATTTTCTTCTAAAATGCGCCGTTTTCTGGTTATTTGCCTGTCTAAGGTTAAATGAACCACCCTGAATAATCTGTCAACCAATATCCGATTTTACAAAATGAACGGTTTTTCTTTTTAGATATAATCCGCAATCAACCAAAAACCTATTAATTGATTTGGTCCGAATATCCAAAAACCGGTATTTAAAAACCGCTTTTAAGACCGGTTAACCGATATTCGAAAACCGGTTTTTCAAAACCGGTTAACCGGTATTCGAAACCGGTTTTCAAATACCGGTTTTCGGTTTTAGCCAAAACCGCGGTTAACCGAAAACCGGTTAACCGAAAACCGGTTTTGGTTGCCAGCCCTACTTATTATCATTAACTTCTGAATATAAGTACGTTTGGTTAAATCCTAATATTTTAGCTTAAGGAATATCTTGTTTTTCCATGTACCATTTGGTATTAAAACTAGTTGAAGTCATAATAATAGATTTTTTCTTTAAATGACATAAAAAGTATTTTTTCTTAATGAAACTGGTCATTTACGTCTGTAAGGTATCTTTTTACTGTCTAGTCCAGAATTAGGTGTCAGTAATTTAGACATATAATATGTTGGATATTTTTAAATATTGTAATTACTAAAGTATTAAAACATGTTTCATTTCTCTTAAAAACACTGAAAAACACAAATACACACACAAAACACAATAAAACCTAAACAGAAAATTGAGGCGACCAAGAGCCAATTACAAACAAAACAATTGTCGATCACTAACTGACTGACTGAGACAACCAATGGACTTAAAACAATTAACCACAAGCCAAATAACAACTTACAAAAATGTGTTTCGTCTGTATTATTTTCTTACGACTTTTTATCGTCTACGCAACATCTCAAAAAAGCTGCTTCTTTATTCTCGTGCAATAGAAAAAGAAGGAATGTGCCACGTTTCGTATGTAAACTGTGTAATAAATACTTATCGAACAGACTTCAAAACAAGCGACTGTCGCATACGTAAAATCGTTTAATGGGACACAGAAAAAGTTAACTATTAATTATTCTATTGTCGATTGATGAGTATAATTACAGAATCGCAAGTTTTGAATATAAATACAAGTATAAGGCGCGTTCCATAAGTGTATTGCAGTGGCGGCTCGTCGGTCTAAAAACAGGTGTAGTGCAGGAAGGGAAAAAAGCGGATTCACCATTTTCGCAAATTTGAAAATACTCAACTATCAAAACTCCAAGTAAAAAGTCTTAATATCTAAACTTTAACTAAATTTTATACACCAAATCAATCCTTCTATCTTTTAATGCAGCAAATTTATCAATTATATATTCATAAAATGGTTAAGTTTTTTTCAGTTCCTGTAGAAGCTCCTTTTGCATTGAAATATTGGCCAAAGATAAAAGTCTATCTTGGGATATAGTGTTTCTTAAGAAAGTTTTTAAACGCATAAGAAAAGAAAAACTCCGCTCTACTGATACGCTTGTCGACGATATCGTTAAAATTAGCGAAAAAATTTATACGCCTCGGTAAAAGTGTCTTTATTTAGGCCAACTTGTTTCAACTAACTGCTGCAATAAAATATTTCTATAACTTTCATCAGCAAATATTAGGTCAAGTTTATTTTTAAGCCGCTGATTTTTTGAAATGATTCGGCATATATCTCCAATAAATTTTGAAAAGAATCATTGGGAAAAGTTTGGTTATACTGGCCAAACTTTGCAGTATCAGCAAGACAAAAATTGTAGTTTGTAAAAATCTTCGAATCTTACTTCCATTTCCATCAAAATATGATCTAATATTTCATAGAGAAGTGCTCTGTACTGTCCTTTAATTTCTCCCTGTGAAAATCACTGTCGGTAATAATACTCAAACGGAAACAATCGAAATAATACGTGAAAACCAACGAAACGACCAAAACCTATACTACCTTTTTAAGGCTAGCGATTTACCAAGCAATACACCTGATACTTTCACCTGCGATTCTGGCCACCGGCAAGTATAGCGTTATCATGGCAACGGAGCGTCAAAGCGTAAACAAAACCCCGCATGAGGTGTATACTCCGGTCCGTTTTATATTTGCAATACACTTGTCCCGTTGCCGAAAGAGGAGGAAAGCAACTCGCGCCAGAGGTTAATTTATATGCAAGATTTTTCATGGCGAATTTTACAAATAAGGAATAGAAATGAGAAAAATGAATTGAATAATAGTAATATGTTTTTTTTAGGTTTTATTATTTATTTTTGGTGAAATGGCACTTCACTTTACTACACCTGAATAGCCACTGGTGTATTGATATTTTATTTACGAGGTTTTTTTAACGTTTTGGAGATAAAAATGATGTCACCCAAACAAGTTTTTTAGTTGTCAAATAGGGATCAAATTTATTGCAGATCTTTACGGTTATGTAAAATTTTGGAGGGTTGACGGTATTTTTTCTTCTGAAAAATAGGTGGGCATAAAGCCTCGTCTAGAGTTGCAAGAATTCGCCGTTCCACTGTACTCCGCATACCCCGCCACATAGCGCGGACGTGGACGTGGACGGAATTCACGTCGTTTCAAGGGCTTGGCGAATAGCTCGCCAGTGATTCAGAGCTTGTTGGTTTTTTGGCGTCAAAGGAACGCGGAAGCAGGTTGGTTAGTTTGGACGGATCTTTGGCGAATTCTGGACGAGGCTTAACACAGTAATAAAATATTTGACTAGAGAGAGAAATTAATCAAAAGGCAAAATAATCGTCATTGTTGAAGTTGAAATATCTGTCACGGTCAGACCAAAAGAAATTTCTTGAGCTATTGAGTTACGAAAATATATTTGTTTCTTTTTTTAAATTACCCATGTGTTGTCTCAAAAAATATAATGAAAAAGTCGTAGAGGAAGACTTAAATATGAACCGTCTAATGTTAAAGTAAGTTTTTGTCCGACAAAACAGCTCAATTTCACGTGACAAAGAATCATGCAAACATAAACTTGGAAACAAGATTTGTCCGTGGTAAAGATGAGTTCACATTTAATTCATTCTGAAAGCAATACCGCAAAGTACACAAAAAATGATAAAGTAAACTAACTTTTTCGAATGCACATAGCCTCGGACAGAGCCTGATTACATATTTTTAGATAGATATTTAAAAAAACTTTGCTAAGACACGTATCACGTACTTAAAAACATTCTCTTGTTTCGCCTCTGTTCTACTATAAACCCGGTGGTACTAGAAATTCGTCGGGTTAACTATTTTTGATGCAATAAATCATTGTTCACAAAAGGGTTTCAGAATCAATTAAATGTGGACCCATCTTTACAGCTTATATTTGACCTCCCATCCTTAGATGGCTGTAATCAGCTGGAATGCTAATAATAACCTAAACTCCCCAATTCAGTAGTTTAGCGGGATAGGTGGGTTAGGTGTCAAGACGTGAATTTTGTCTTAAGTTCATAAGGATTTCAATTGTTGTTTGGGTACTATGGAGACAGTTAGGAAGCAGAGAAAGAATCACTGGCGTGGATAAGGGGGATAAAAGGGGTTATTATCGCCCCCAGAAAGGTTAAAAATATTTTATGGGGAGGCTGTTTTAGTTTACCAGTTACCAAGTAAGAAACAAATAACAAACCTTGCGCAGTTTCAAAATGCAGTACTGAATGTGAGGTCAGTGACTAAATCTTTAACACGTTCGCTACCAAGCGGCTCATATATGAGCCAGTACAATTTTTAAAATAGACCGCCGGCTCAAATGTGAGCCGGCTACATTATAATACTAAATGCGAGTTTAAAAATTCGGGGTTTCCTGTAGCGGTTTTGTTTTAAAACACGGTCTGTGTAATGCTTCGGCTCGTATGTGTGTCAGGTGGTCTGGGTGTAGCATTTAGTATAAGTATAGTATTTATTTTAGTTCATTTTTGGATATTTAGAAGATATTTTTGTTTAGTTTTTATGTCAAAGATATCATAGAAGCAATTTTTTTAGTTATTTTTTTAGATATTTAGAAAAAAAAATTATGTAGTCTTTGCCAAAAATTTTGTACAAGAAATATATATATTTTTTTAGATTTTAGTTTAGTTTTTTAGATTCTTAGAATTATTTTTTTATTAACGATTTTTGATATCAAAAATGTACCTATATAATGTTAGCAAATATCTATATCCAGTGAAAGTAACTTTTATTTACGACTCGAGGTCTATTTACAAAAAAATGTAATAAAATGGACCACCGACTCATATATGAGTCGGGTTAAATAAACACTCAAATATGTTAAATTCCAACCCTACAACTAATTAGCACTTCAATAAACATCAAAATAAAGTAATTTTACAAAAAATAATAAAGTGGTTTATGGGGTCGAAACACAAAATGACCCTCGGTAGCGAACGTGTTAAGATGTGCTTGTATTTTCCTGTATATCAAGCTCTATTATCCGTAAGTATTTTCATAGCGACAATATTTTTAGTAATTACTTCCACAGGTCGACATGAATATTCATTATCCTCCAAGAAATATAAGACAAACTATACGGTCATTTGTTTAAAATTCTGTACCAAACCAGTGGCATCATTTTTTATTAGTTATAATTTTAACATTCCTAAAGCTGGCTTTACAGAGACAAATGCGCGTGTGCAGATTGAAAAGTTGCAGCAAGAAAAAAATTGCATACAAGACAAGTTTTAAACTGTAAAAACAGCTTAATAGCAAACTTTTTTTTCAACAACTCGTAAAACAAACAAACAAACCTATCAATCAAACTACCAGTAAAGACTGCTGCTCGTTACAATATGCACTTAATTTTTATAAGGATCGATCCTCCAGCATAAAGATTCAGTCGACTGTGGTGTTTGAATGCTAATAAGGCTAAGGATGAAAATGGCAGTTTGTTATATCGCTGCATACCGATTGATACTTTGCACACGTCCCGTTCTGCAACAATGGATGTTACCTAATATGTTGCATTTTACATCTGTATATAATGCATGTCTTTAATTGGAATTTCTGAATGTTAATTCTCGTTTTAAATTGGTATTAAGCTATTATTTTTATTTATTTTCATTTTTTTAACACGCTTTTATTAACTTGGGTTGTAACTATCCATCTATCTATCTATGTAACGGAATCTTTGAGCCCAATTTTTACCAACTTCCAGCGATTCAATTTCTTTGAAACTTTGCACAAGTATCAAGGACCGATGACAATGCAATAATTTAAAAACAGTATCCCGTTATCCTGATTAGCACCGCCAGGATAAATAAATTCCTTTTTTTAAATTATGGCGAATGCGCAAGGGCAATTGATGCATAACTTGCTGCGTTTTTAATTGACTATGTGTCTCTTGACAAAATGGCGAAGGAATTTTTTAGTGAATAAACTGGAGCATTTATTTTTAAAAAACTAATTGATATATCGAACTAAAAAATGAAAAATAAATAATAGTTTAAAAAACTAAAAAACACTCTTTTATATGCAACCGAACTAAAAATTAGAAAATAATTTTTCATTACAAAGAGTTTGTCACTTCAGAATAACAGCGTGGGGTGCTTAATATATTAAATGTTATAATTATTCTATTTGCAAATATGTATGAGGGAAAAGTTATGAAAAAATAGTAAAATGCACCCCACGCTTTTTACTCTGAAGTGACAAACTCTTTGTAATGAAAAATTATTTTCTAATTTTTAGTTCGGTTGCATATAAAGCGTGTTTTTTTAGTTTTTAAACTATTATTTATTTTATTTGCAAGCGGCAGACTTAAAACGAAATATTTCTCTGTAAAAATATTCTTAGTTTATCTTAATCATATTATTTTATAAAGGAGGAGCTCCAAATCAATACGCATTGGTCGGCAGCCTCGAGAATGCGATTTTTACAGGCATCGACAGCACGTAGTCATATTAGCATGTCCGATCACAGTAATCCGCGTCCTTTAGTAAACAAATGCGAGTCAAAACCGTTTTGTATTTTGTTTACAGTGTGTAATGTGTGACGTTAAGAAGCTTTTGTACCAAAGATGGATTTCTTTAATATTAGATTTGTGGACGAGGTTGAAAAATATCCTGTACTTATATATTATATATAATATTTGCAAAAAGATTACACAGAAAGAGCTTGGAATGAAATAGCAAAACAAGTCAACCTGTCAGGTAAGAAAATATTTTATTTTTTGTCTGTACAATAATATTCGGTAGAATTCAGGATTTTGGGTACTTGTCTTAGAGAGCTCTTTTACGGTACTCTTTGAGGGTAGTTTTGTCCCGTCGCGATCGGGTTCGGGGAACATCGGCGCTCTCCAATCGACATAATAGGTTTGTTCCAGCAGAATGTTGGAAACATGTTAGCAACAATCGGAAAACGCAGAAATTGTTACAAACATTAGTCAGAAATGTTGGCAACAGTTTTCTGCCGGAACAAAAAAATAAACAAGGCGTGCATACTGCTTATATGTCAATACAAGAAAGGTTTTGTTAAAAATGTCAGTAATGTTTGAAGAAAGTTTGCAAACTTTTTCAAACAGTTTCCAACATGTTTCCAACATCTTAAAACTACTGCTGGAACAAACAATTGTATAATGTTAGAAACATGGCACTGCTGGAACGACAAATTTGACGTGCGCAGAATCCGAACGGTTGCAAACATTTCTGACAGCCTGCTGGAACAAACCTAATATGATTTCATTGTCTGAGAATATAGTAATAAATAATAGTTTAAAAAACTAAAAAAACACGCTTTTATATGCAACCGAACTAAAAATTAGAAAATAATTTTTCATTACAAAAGTTTGTCACTTCAGAGTAAAAAAGCGTGGGGTGCATTTTACTATTTTTTCATAACTTTTCCCTCATAGATATTTGCAAATAGAATAATTATAACATTTAATATATTAAGCACCCCACGCTTTTATTCTGAAGTGACAAACTCTTTGTAATGAAAAATTATTTTCTAATTTTTAGTTCGGTTGCATATAAAAGCGTGTTTTTTTAGTTTTTAAACTATTATTTATTTTTCATTTTTTAGTTCGATATATCAATTAGTATTTTAAAAATAAATGCTCCAGTTTATTCACTAAAAAATTCCTTCGCCATTTTGTCAAGAGTAGTATTAGGATCTGTAAAGGAATTTATTTATCCTGGCGGTCCTAATCAGGATAACGGGATACTGTTTTTAAATTATTGCATTGTCATCGGTCCTTGATACGTGTGCAAAGTTCCAAAGAAATTGAATCGCTGGAAGTTGGTAAAAATTAGGCTCAAAGATTCCGTTACATAGATAGATAGTTACAACCCAAGCTAATAAAAGCGTGTTAAAAATTGGCCAATAAACGTATGCTCGTCTCTGTACGGTTGTCGCCACTTCAAACACGAATATATGCTTACATACTGTCGGAAAGCTTGTCGAATCCCGGTCTCATCGCTGTTTCATCGATCCATGTGCGGAGTGCCTAAAGTACCTTACATTTGTTACTCCGCGTTTTATTATTTACGTTTAAAAAGTTTTTTAATTAAAATATATTGTGTGACGAATAAATAAATTGTACATATTTTAATATAAAAACTTTTTAAAATTCATATATAGAAAACGCGAAGTAAAAATTATGAGGTATTCTAAAAATTATGTTTTATCAAAAACTTCGTTTCGATTTGGAGCTCCTCTAATACAGACTGTCCACGGATGGGGTTTAAAAGAGAAAAAATGGATCAAAAAATTCATTCTTTGAGAAAAACTAATTTTTAATAAAAGTTTTTATTACTTTGGGGGCGTCCATAAATTACGTGAGTTTTTTTCAATTTTTGGACCCGGTCTTTACCCTGGTGAGATTTCGTCAGATTTGCTTCGCCCCTCCACCAACCCCCAATCTCACGTGAGATTTTTTAAAGTAAATAAGTGCGTTGCATTGCAATTCAATATGCCCCGAAATAAATGGGAATGTAAAAAAGGCACCATTTCTTAAACCGAAATTTATTTTGTCGTCGAAAAAATTTAAAGAGCATAAAAAGGGCCTCGAACCAAAAAGTGACACTGCATCACAAAATACATTTTTCCTGGGGGACGCCTCCCAAGTCTCGTTAACTTTTTACTGCGAAATAAAAATTACGTGATATTTGCACAAACCCCCTACCCCTACGGTGAGATTCCACTCGACCCCTCCCCTCTAAAGGTTTACGTAATTTATAAACGCCTCCTTATAAATCTAACACAAATGCCAAAAAAACAGATTCTAGTATAGAAGGAACAGTTTAAAAATGTAAATTCGGTGCTCTTTGATACGAAAATAAATCACAAAGAAGTTTTAAAGTAAATAAATCGGCATGCTTGTCTTCGCTGCCGTCTTTCCTATATTTCTTTTATAATATGCCGGTTGATGACAGCTAGCTATCGCACTATGGAATAGAAATTTAGTTTTTTGGGCAAAATTCTGAAGCTTACCAATATAACTTAAAATGAGGTGCTTTTTACTGGAAAAATATAAAAAAATATTATGCATTATTACAAATAGTTTTTGGGAACCTAAAACCTATTATATGTTATTATAAATTTACACCCCCTTAACATTATTATTTTTTATTGTACAAAATAAACTAAAATATCAGCTTGTTTGGTTAATTCGGTAGTATTCTAATCAGTAATCCGATGATTATTATCACATATGATATACAGGGTACGACAATAGGTATGACTTTTTTAAATAGAATACCCGAAATATTATATCACCACACAAAAATCTTGTAAAAAGCTTTAAAAAATACTATATTTGATGTGTCTATCTCAATTAGTTTCGGAAATATGACCATCCAAATCCCAACTTTCGTTATTTTTTAACATATAAAATAAATAAAAAACACTGTTTTGTTGTGTAAATTCTGTAGAATCCATATCTTTCATCAGAATCCTTTTATCTTTTTAAGATATACAGTGTAGGACAAATCATATTAATTTTTAAAATGAAAAACCTTCTAAACTATAAAAAAATCTGTCCCTTACACTCAGAAGTAGCAAAAAGTAGCAAGGCAATTGTAAGTACAAAAACTGATAAAGAAAAAGGTAAAAAAATCTTTGACAACAAGTAGCGAGATTTCGAGAGACTGCATAGGAAACACAACAATAGCTCTTATTATTTAAACTCTTACGTTTTTTAGTATAAACTTGGTAGATTAAGTGTTGTATGTTTACTTAAAATACATCTTCAAATTTCTTAATACCCCAATAGAAGTCGTCATATCCTTTTATAATTTTGCGTACATGTAGTTTGGAGTATCTACTTAGAAATATACAGCATGAGCCATTAAAATTTCAAAGTTGCTTTTTGGCCAAAATAATGGATTTCTATCCCATATTGTATCGGCGCGTCCCTGTAAAGGATAGCAGGCGGCCTTTTTTTATGTTTTTGAATTATTTTCAAAGGGTACTGAATTTGCGCTTTTAAAATGTTCTCACTATAGTTACAACTTTTTACATTACTTTCAACTCTGCTGGACGTCCATTTCTTAAGTATGGCACTTTGCAAAAGTTAAAGTCTTAAACCTGTATTGCTTATTGTTTTTGACAGCAGCGTCTGGTGATGACCAATTTGGTAGGTCAACCCTTACCATTGTTAAAAATATATATTTATTTTTAATTGTTGGTTATTACAGTCTATAAAATCACTTTAACCCGTTATTTGTTTTACTATTTAATATAATATCATTAAAAATGGATTAATTACTTATAATAAGAGGCCTAAATACAATTTTAAACATTAGTTTTCACCAATGGTACGATTTGAACCACCAAATTGGCCATAACTAGCCGCTGCTGCTTAAGCAGAACAAATTGATAACCCTGTATACTTACTTGGCATTAAATTACTTTATTTTTATCTTGTTTAATACATTAATAAAGTAACAGTTAAAACTTAATTGAAATGTTTGTCTTTTTTTTTCAAAATACGTTTTTAATTGCACATAAGCTACATAAACAATTAATGTGCCATAAATAATTTCTGAAGATTTGCAATGCAGGAAATTCCGAAAATGATAATACCGATTTAAACATAAAAAAAAATATATGAAAAAATTTGTCAACTCCAATTAAAATAATAATAAGGAACCTTTTAACTTTGTAATTACATAAAAGTAATAGGTATATTATTTTCAACCAACATTTAACAATAATGTTTGTGACACGAGTCGTGGGCGAGTCTCAAATTATCCAAATGATAATAAATAACAGATATTATATTCGGGCGGAAAACCATACTTTATGCAAGACTAATTGAATTTTTGGTTAAAATTATTATAATTCTTTATGTTTTAATCAGTAATATTAATTGAGAAAGATTAAAAACGTTAAGCGATATTAGAGACATTTTGCACCTCTTAAAATAACAGACGTTTTTGGCCTCCTTATGGTTATCGTTATTAAACATAACGATTACGGCAGCAGTTTTAGACAGAGATTTTGCAGCCTCTTTTAAGAAATATATCTTGCGTCTGCGCTTTCGACACATAACCTTATTTTTGCCTGTGGTTCACCCATTTTAAAGTTAACGAAAAATCAGTATTTACTTTTATTCTTCATAAGATATAAATTCATATTTAAATATATGCAAACACTTCTGTTGATTTCGTTTTTTAAAGTAGATGCAAACAATACAGTATAAGCAAAACACAAAAAGTAAGGTTAGGTTTGGTAGTAGAATAAAAAGCAAGTGTGCCAGATTGTAACATCTAAATTAATTACTGATTTAGAATATCCGTAAAAGTGCAAGTCCGTTTTAATTTCTTAACACTATTTGATTTTTATTACTGCTATAGATTTTTCGCTAATTAGAGCCTAAGTATAAATGATATTTTAATTAATACGGCATTAAAATTTTAACCTTTTAAATAATTGATATTAAAATTTCTACAATCCGGCAACCACGCAGTTTAACAATAACGATAACGATAAGCTCTTCGGTATTCATCCGTAATTAAAGGAGTCCGGTATGGTTAATAACAATAACGGATCATGTTTGCGTTACTGCGCAGTCTCAGAATAACGTTAACCACAAAGGAAATTTGCAAAATAAGGAGTGCAAATTGTCTCTATTTTTGATGTTTTAAATTAAAATTAACCTAGGGCAGGGTTGTAACGATGGGTTTATAATAGCCAGCTAATAATTAAATATGACATTTTAGAACCTTAAAATTGCACTTTTATATAAAAAAACACTGAAATATAAGTTCTTTATTGCTATAAAAAAGTGATATTAAAAAAAAATACAACATTAGAGGCCTCTATAAAACCAAGCCTTAAGCCACGTAGACACGTAACCCTTAAGTCTCCCAGACTCATAGCGATTTTCTTTTAAAATATTTTGAGTACTGCTTGTTTTATCCTTACCACCCTCCATGTACCTTTCCCTCAGCAGTAGTTTACGCAATCTTTTCCGGTCGGCAGTGCAGTGTAAGTAGTTTCATGGTTAACATCTTCGCTTATAAGGTTAGGGGAGTCTTGCAGACTCATATTATATAGTGTTAGTGTAACAATTTAAAATGTTTAATACCTTTGGTTTTTGTGTTATTTTTGTTTATTTAAGTGTATAAAATGTCTCAGGTGTAATATTTATCAAAAGAAGTTAGATTTGGGAAAAACGATTACAAAAGTACATTGGAAAATTGGTTTAAAGAAATAGACGATGCCAGCGATATAGACTAATTTGAGGAAGATTATGCCGTTTTATCGAATCATGAAAAAGACAGCGAGAATCTATGCCGGAGTAGAAAAACAATTTGAAACTAGAAAAAAGTTTAACGAAGTCAGCACATTAAAAATGATTTTAATCGCAAAAATCGTTACCAAGTGGCCAAAAAGTACACCTTCTATATTCTAAAAAATTGACTGGAAGCTTGCATTGCACGTTTTCATATATGAAGAAAGAAAATGTTTTTCTACATTTTGTTTATTTGTTTGATACCTTAATCATTAGAAAAAAAATAGATGAATTTTTGTTTTTAATGTTAAAATTTTGCCTTTATAAAACTGATTGATATTTAAAATTATAATACTTAAAATTGTTTTATAAAGGTTTAAGTAAGGTTTTTTTTTTATTTTATTTAATTGATTTGTCATTAGGTTTAAGGCCAAGTAAATAATTAAAACCTATTTGAAAAACTCTTTTTTTCATATTTATTTTTTAAGTTTCTTTAAGCAGGAGTCCCTGAGACTCCCTATAGTAATAATGATTGAAAATTGCACTATAGTACTTAAGGGTTAAGCACAAATCCGAATGAGCACAATGCGAATCGAACGAACATTCTGATGTGGACTGGAATTCGAAGCGAACCGAACGTGCATGCTTTGTTCGGCGAATACGCTCCGCGCTGTCGGTCCATCAAAGGGAATTCGTGCTTAATGTGGACAGTGTTTTGGCAATATACATGTTCGAACAAAAATACACGTTCATAGTGATTACATTTCTAAATACATAGTGGAAACATTTCTGCTGAAAAATAAGACTGGTAAAAATGGAATGAGCATAAAAGGAATGTTTATAAATTATCGGTTATTACCAGAAACGGGAATATTGTGGAATCCTCGCTATTCACAATAATATAAACGTATCAAAAAGAAAATGCATGCTATTCTCTCCGCCTCTTTTTCTTCTTGCTTTTCTTTAATAAATTGTATAAAACTATGAAATCTACATTGGCTAGTTGCATATTATGTGCCATTTAAAAGATATGAATATCTGGAGCGGTGGCGAACCGGATGCTCATTCGTGCTCCTATCAATTTAAATTTTCATCCCAAACAAAAGATCAACAGATTCGGTTATGCTCATTCGGATTTGTGCTCAAGTGTATACGGGGCTTTAAGCAATCGGTAAACGATCAATTTTTTTGTCAAACACATTTGTCAAATACACTACACACACCTTTAAATTAAATTGCATTGTTATGCAATCGCAAATAACAAAAAATTAAAAATAAAATAGTTGGCCATGAATTAAATAAATACTTATTTTAATTTTTAGGAGGTACGTAATTATAAATACCAAAGCAACCACAGATTATTTCATATATTTATTAAACAATTTGCGCCTGGTGTTTAATCACAAAATGTGCTCAAATACCTTCCATTATGTTTGACGCATTTTTGAACTTAGCTTGTAACCGAATTAGTGGCGCTATACAGGGTCTCCCCCTGTAGGATACCTGACATAAAAATATATGTTATTGGTTTTCGTTCTACCGGGTGTTAAAACTAATTTTTTACCCAACATTTAGTGAAATATCTCGGAATCCACTGGACCGATTAAAGTAAAATTTGGTGTACTCTTATTGTTTGTGATGACGAACACTACTATGATATCTATTTTGCCATTACCACTAGAGGGCGCCACATACAATAACATTGACGGACTAAAATGGTCATAACTTTTTGACCTTCCTGTATGCACATTTGCGAGTGGAAATAATAAAACAGCATTTAATTTTAGTTCAAAAAGGTATACTTCTTTGATTTCCACAAAATAGACCGTTTTCGAAATAAACGACTTTTTGATTAGGTTACCGTCAGGAATTGTGGCAAAAGATCGTGGAAGGAGTCAATATTATCAGGGCCCAAGAAGAATCATTATTTGGAGTCAGGCAAAATTTAAATAAAAGAATTAGACAATGTGTCCTAGTAGATGGTGAACATTTTGAACATTTATTATAATCAATAGCCATTTCTAACTCTATCGTTGTTAATTAAGTTTTACAGTGTTCATGCGCAACCTAATAAAAAGTCGTTTATTTCTACTTTGTGAAAATCAAAGAAGTATACCTTTTTGATTAAAATTAAATGCTGTTTTATTATTTTCACTCGCAAATGTGCATACAGGGAGGTCAAAAAGTTATGGCCATTTTAATCAATCAATGTTATTGTATGTGGCGCCATCTAGCGGTAATGGCAAAATAGATATCATATTCGTGTTCGTCATTCCAAATAATAAGAGTACACCAAATTTCACTTTAATCTGTCCAGTGGATTCCGAGATATTTCACTAAATGTTTGGTAAAAAATAGTTTTAACACCCTGTAGAACGAAAACCAATAACATTTTGACAAGCGATTTTGAGCTCAAACGCTTTTTTTCATGTCAGGTATCCTACATCCAATTCATTACGGAACACCCTGTAGATGTGAATATCTGGTACTTTTTTAATCAAATTAATAAAATTTGCTTTAGTTTTTTTTAAATTAAATAGGATTGAGTATCAAATATTAACCTATATTGCCACAAGGCATTTGGTCACATTTGTGATTAAACACCAGCGAGAATTGTTTTATAGTAGGTATATGAGATAATTGAAGACGTCAGTGGATGAAGGTGTTATGTTACTACTATGTCTAAATCGATGCGGATGTTCCAAATCTTGCGGATGCGATATTCGCAACATCCCTGATACAGAGTAATAAAATCTTAAAAAAAAACATTTTTTTAATTATCCTGAGATTCTTTACTCAATTTTCTTTTAATTTGGCAATAAAATTAATGACAATAAGTGGGTAATTTATCACTAACTTAATTACATATAATAAGTCGAGTGGCGTCACGAAGAGGCAACTGAAAGAAATATTTTCAACAAAAAAACGGTACTCCACCGACTGTGTAAATGTGTGTAAAATTTTTGGGCCTTCCTTAGATTAAGCAAATAAAAATACTGCTTTTATGTCTCTTAATTTTTTTCCGTATCTTGTTTAGTTTAAGAGGAAAAATAAAATTCACTTCATTGTATATTTTTAGACCATAAAAGAAGCATTGCGCGATATGTATTCCTTTTAAAAATTAGGTTTTAGAATTTTTAATTAGAAATTATGTAACAAAAATAACAAATACCCTTTAAATTAGCTTTATATCCAGTATAACAGTTTTCACTAAAAGAGGTGTTTTCGACATTTTTTTTTTTTTTTAATTTTCACACCCTGTATCTCAAAAGTTACGACGTTTAGGATATATATGTCCATATGAACTTTTTTCCTAAAATAAGCTAAGGAATCATACCCTGTATTTTTAGCCATCAATTAAATTAAACACTGTATATAGTTGCAATCGCAATAAAAAATGCAAGTTTAAAGAATATTTCAAAAGTTAAAACAAATACAAAAAAAAAACGTTTTTATTTAAAGTTTGTTAAAATCTCCTTAAATGTCTGAATAATAAGACATATTTAATTAAAATCGATAAATTTTGCGAATTACCCTGTATCTTCTTAACCAATAAAGTTTGCGTGGATCTGATTGTGCCATTAAACTTAACACTAAAAAAACTCAAAAAACACGCGTTTATATGCAACCGAAATAAAAATTAGATAAATAATTTTTCATTACAAAGAGTTAGTATTACAGTAATAAAAGATCAAACAATGAATCATAATTATATACCTTCAAAATAGAATTATAATAAAATTTATTTAAGATAATAACAGAATAATTCACTTCAGAATAAAAGCGTGGGGTGCATTATTATATTAAATGTTATAATTACTTCCTTTGTAAATATCTATGAGTGAAAAGTTATGAACAATAATAGTAAAATGCACCCCACGCTTTTTACTCTGAAGTGAATTATTCTGTTATTATCTTAAATAAATTTTATTATAATTCTATTTTAAGATATATAATTATGATTCATTGTTTGACCTTTTATTACTGTAATACAAACTCTTTGTAATGAAAAATTATTTTCTAATTTTTAGTTCGGTTGCATATAAAAGCGTGGTTTTTAGTTTTTTAAACTATTATTTATTTTTCATTTTTTAGTTCGATATATCAATTAGTTTTCTGCGGACATGTGATATTGAAATCTTTCACGAACTATATCGTAATTTAATAATTTCATTTAAAGCTTCACTGTTGCATGGGGTTTCAGAACGCAACTACTCCGAATAAGTTTCTGTCAGCCTTATGCTGATAGTACGTCCGAAACTGCACGCATGCGCAGATCGCGCACTAGCTCTTTCTCTGTTACTCTCCTACAGAAAATCTATAAAGGTATTTATTTATCCTGGCGATCCTAATCAGGATAACGGGAAACTGTTTGCAGATTATTGCATTGTCATGGGTCCTTGATACGTGTGCAAAGTTTCAAAAAAATCGAATCGCTGGAAGTTGGTGAAAATTAAGCTTAAAGATTCCGTTACATACATACATACATACATACAACCCAAGTTAATAAAAGCGTGTTAAATAGAGAACAGAACATGTCTCTTGTTTTTTTTTTTGTATTTCTTACCGTTTAGCCTATACCCTTTAATCCCAATCAAAAAAACATACAAAATAACTGTACATATCTATGCTCATAAATTTTACTTATAAAATTAATTATAAGCGATATAAAACAACGAACAAATTTAATCCGGCATCAAATAGCAACACCTGTCACTTACATCTTATTCCCGCTTAATTTGCAACAATAATTTATCATTATTGTCAATTTATTTCGCCTATTATTATTACATTTACAATAATCGCCAGTAATAATGTAAAAGCACAATAGTCAATTCGTTTAAATAAATAATTTCGCTTTGTTATTACTATATTATGATCTAATTAGGCTGGATGTAATTAGTTTTCCGCTTTAAATAACAGTTTAGAGTCAGGAGTGACCATTGGCGTAACATTAAAATGAACTAGAGCTTTTAATAATGGTAAAAAAATAATATTAAGGACGTTCCCTTGTATGTAAAGGACACTCATAGTCAACGACTATTGGTTTCTTTCTCACTCATTAGTGCTGTCTTTTCTAACTTACTATCGCTCACTTACTTTCACTCAAAGCGATCATCAGAAGTCACTAACTTCAAACATGAGTTTCCGTTCGTTCTCGGTAGTGATTAGACGTTGGAAGGGAGCTTATACCGAGCTCTCACGCGGAATCGTGCGTGGAGGATGTAGAAGACGTACTGGTGCCCCAAGAAAGATAGAAAACTCACTGCTAAATTGAAAAGGCATATTTTTTTCTGGAACTAGGCGCTGTGAGTAACGATTCCTATAACCTGATGTTTTTCTGTTTGGCGTACTGCACGAGGTATTCTTCAATGGCGGAGAATGGAAGTGGGCGCTGCGGGTGACGTCAGTACTGAAAGAAACCGGATATGCGCGATACCAGTAGCAGTTCTTGGGAAGAAGGCTCATAGCTTTTAAATGTAATAGTGCAGAAAATGTGACTTGAGGAATAAAAGGAAAATCTGGGGGTCTAGAGCCCAAAAATCCAATTTTCCAACCACTTGACGATGGCTGAATGCATTAAGTGTGAAAGCCAAAAACCGAAAATAGAATAGAATAAAATAACTTCAAACATTAGGATTAAAAAAACGAACACCACTTGCTTATGTTTTTTTAATAGTTGTTATATATGTATGTATCTTCAACTAATAATTCTTCGTTTTGAAAAACAATCGTAAGAAAAGTATGGTTGTTTTTAAATAAAATGCACACTCTAGCTACGGTCGGGATAGGGAATACGTGTTAACACTGCAGGATTTTCGAAATTGTTAAAAAAATTCTTACATATACAGTGACATGGCAAAATGTTGCAACAAACGAGATTTTTTTGTTTTTAAGGGAAATTTCAATTTTAATTTTCTGGCGATCGCCTCTGCATGTCCGATAACCTAAAAATCAATTTTTACATATGTCATCTAAACAGCGGTATGGCAGGAAATTAAAAAAAACCAAGTTGAAATCACGAAAAGTGGGGTTAGGTCACAAAATATTTTAAAAAAAACTCTAAGAGTAAAAAGTGCTAAGAATGTAATTCTAGCCCCGAATACAAAATTTTGAAGCATATATTTTTAAAAAAGCGAGTTCGACATTTTTTAACATTTACCTTTATCTTTGTTGACAGGTACTAAAATGTGAATGTTTTTATGACATTACGGGAAAAAGTAAGTACACAATTTCGAGCTAAATGCTAGAGCTTTTTTCCTTGTACAATTAATAACTATTTTGAGCTTAATGTTTGCTTTATTTTATTTCCTGTTTAATAAACAAAATTGAAAAATTAAATACCGGTATATTTTGATATGTGATACGCTACTGATGTTCATAACATGTTTAATACCATATTAATTTCGCGTGCCGCCTCGATCGTGGTTGTGACAAGGGATTCCTTCTTGCTGATCCCGGTAATTAACTTAACGACAAGCCAAAATTAAATTAATTAGGTCACATTCGCTTTGCCGAAATTTAAACCAATATAGATTCGACATGGTGTTCGAGGAAAATTTAAATTATAATAGAGGGTACAGAAAAATTAAGGGGCAAATTCTACATTAGAAAATATAGAGAAAACTTTATATATACATGGTTCCGAAAATGTTTCGTTTTTAAGATACAAGGTGCTAAACTTTTTAAAATTTGTGATAAAAATTATAAATTTCTTGAAGAAAAGAAACATGATACCCCACATAAAATTTTACATAGATTAGAAGGAAGAATTCCCCAATGTTTCTTTTGAAGCTGCCTAAGATATGTTTATTATTTATGTTTAATGAAGGATTTTATTTTTTGATGCATACAACTTGATATAACACAACAAAGCAAGAAAATCTAATCAGTATGTTTTAATGATATTTGGATTTTAGATCAAAACATTGATAAAAGAGTTCACCAAGATGGGTCCAATTTAATGGTATGCAAGAATACAAGAAACCATTTACGATTTGTCATTGTTTATGCAAAAAATAAAAAGGTTTTGTAGAAATTCTACCTAACTTTTGAATGCATTAAGCAAACGGAGACTATTATTTCTTATTTTGCATCTGTTGACTACAAATAAAAATTAAAAATTATGTAGTATATTTTATTTGGCTGTAGTAATAATAAATTATATAAAACGCCTATTTATTTATTTTTTCCCTTCTTTGTAAGAAAAAAATCATATTACAAATCCAAAAAGTCAAACGGATTACAATAAGGTGTACACTTGGTTTACATGAAAACAAACCCTGTATGTACACAAATGTCATTTAAAAAATTCTAGGATATAAAAATGTCAATTTTAAAGTATTTTAGGTTATCAAATATTAATTATCTGAATTGTAATACACCTACGTTAGGTAACTAAAAATCTTGATTCTCATTTGTTTATTCCGCTGGGGTAAAATTTTTACTATAGCCTACATCGGGTATTCCCAAACTTGTTAGTTATCTCAAATGAAAATTTCTTGCAAAAAAAAAAGAGCCAAAAAAAGGGCTACAGGTAAAAGTTTTAGTTTTCTCTTAGTTTGTGCCTGTCCCTTGCATTCTTTGTCTTATCCTATAAAAAAATTAAATATAAAAAAAAACCTTATGAATTTTCTTTGTCACCCTTTATTTCCGACTTAATATCTCATTTCTATTGATGGACTCCACTTTGTCTCCATCAACACGCAACGCCTCTGGAAGGGCACTGCAATGCTCCAGGGGCGTCGCGCCGCACAGTTTAGGATACCCTGGCCTACATGATAAATAATATCGGGAAATAACTGTCTTCTCTAAAAAGCATGTTCCGCCCCTGTCAGGATTGATTTCTGCCGCTTATACCAGAAATAATTGCATTTTCATCTCTGTTATATGAATATAATTGACGGAATTAATTTAATAAATTTTACTTTATCGCATTTTTAA
Organism: Listronotus bonariensis; assembly: GCA_014170235.1. Taxonomy (NCBI): domain Eukaryota; kingdom Metazoa; phylum Arthropoda; class Insecta; order Coleoptera; family Curculionidae; genus Listronotus; species Listronotus bonariensis. Next base: position 15,712 of record JACEGR010000340.1, on the reverse strand, counting down.
ACTTTGTTTTACATAATAAGTACATTTTTAAAATTATATCCGGAAATAATTATCTGCTATTTATATACTATATAATTTGAAATTTATAAGAATTATTTTATACAGGGTGTCTAGTAACTCAACCGACAAACTTTAAGGGGTGATTTTAAAAGAAAATTAGGAAAAAAACATTATATAAACATATGTCCTAAACGTCTAAGTTTTTGATTTACGGGGTTTTAAAAATTTAAAAAAAATGTTTTTTTTTTTTTAATAACTTTATACCCATTCAGATATTTTTAAAAATTTTGTGGGACGCACCCTTTGCATTCAAAGACATTTTTTGGCATACAAGAAAAAAATATTTTTACCAGTGTCGTCCATAAGGAGTTTACGGTATAAATCTATTTTAAGAAAAAAATGGTACGCCCCGGCCTACTTCTATAATATAAATCTTTTTAAAATCTCCGTTTAATTTAGAACAAATTTGATCTTTTAACTTTTGTTTTTGATGTATTAGAGAGAATGTGACTAAGTATGGTCAATGGTAATACCATTTTGTTTTTTACACATAATTTGCATAAACATTAAAAATAAAAAACTTTTTGTAGTAATTATTAACAATCATTTATTTGTCCTTTATTTTGTAAACATTTTAAGTTACATTTATAAATTTTAATAAACATTTTTAGAAAAAACTAAAAAATTATAAAGGTAGCCAAATATGGAATAGGTACCCAAATATGGAATACTATAAACACTCATTAAAAGTTAAACTTATTTAACAAGAAACTCTTTGGAAACTTTGGTATAACCAATGATCAATTCACATGGATCGTTGGTATAACATAGAACCAACAAAAATATATTTAAAAATCACAGATCCAGGCGTCAGACTCAGACAGTTATTGTGCCCAGGGCCCACACCAGTGTTTTAAGCGAGGTTGACAAGGGACTTAAATATGAGGGGAAAAGGAAATACCTTCACGGGCAGCAGATTTCACCATCTAGATACACTAGGGATAAAAGAACGAACAAAGTGGGCAGTTGGGGGCTGTCCAGTTGGACTGTATAGGGATGCATACGTGTGGCACCACGAGCGAGAGAAAGAAGCCTCTCTATAAGTAATGTTTATTTATGAGACGAACAGCCCTTTTTGACTTGATTCTTGTCTTCTGATTCTTTTCTTGCTCTATCAGAAGCTTTTTAAATGATCAAAAAAACCCAAATATGGAATTGTCCATATTTGGGTACTATAATCTGTCCATATTTGGATTTTCCGACGACTTTAAACTAATTTTTATATATTTTTTTTATTTAAGAAAGTAATAAAATCAAATCCTGTTAAAACCTACAACAGAATTTCTGAACTATCTCTAAAAGTTATAAAAACAGTATTTTGTGCACTTTTTTACAAAAAATACAAAATTTTTAAATAAGCAGTAAAACAAAACGTTACTACAGCGACGAGAGGGCTTGCACTACTGGCATGTTTTACTTGCGAATGAGCATTAAAAAAAAAAGAGACAAACCCTTTTAATTGCGTGTAAAGAGAAAAAAAGAGAAATGCCGGTATTCCATAGCTTTGTTCGCGGGTCCAGTAATGAACTGATTCTGAACAAGAACCGAACTGGTTTAGAATTGTTTTAAAGCGCATGTCTAGTTATTTATTAGTTCGGAATTTGTATTTACCGCGAACGATTTTCTATACAGCTGAGGATGTATTCTAACCTAGCCTTTTGGTTAGGACTTTTCATGGTTAAATTGGATACAACACAAAAAAAATTAAATTCAAACAAAAAGGTAAATTGTTATACTGTCGAAAGCCACTCGAGGTCTTTTGGCGGAAGCCGAGGGATTCCCTGCCTCCTCTCGTTTTTAACATAAGTATGTGTATTTAACTAAAGATAAAATTCAAACAACAAGAAATGGTAAAATCTTGTAATATTGTCTATATTTTTAATTAAATCTTTATTTATTTTATTGCATACATACATTCATACGGAATACAATTAAAAATCCTTTGTTTATATACGCTCAGAATCACAAAAATATAAAAAAAATATTCAACAGGTATATTAACCCGCATAAAAAGTGGCAGAAACAAACAAACTATAATACAACGGTTTATTTCTGTACCACAAAAACAGAAAACAGCTGACCATGTCGACAATGCGCATGAAATTACGAACTGAACTTTTAGTTCCAACAAAAATCCCAGGACTGCTAATCAGGTTACGAACCGGTAACGAACTGATTCCATTGTAACCCGCGAACACAGAACTGTTATTAAAAATTTAGGATTTTACTAACCGCGAACGCTGCTTTTTTCACTGCAACCGGTTTAGAATCAAACCCGCGAACAAACCCACGGTACGTTAGTATTTAGGCTTTTAGCCTTCGTGGTTTGTCCAAAGATAAAAAAAAAGCTCATATTAGGGACCCTATTTCATATTTTTCACTTTTCTCTACTGTTTTCGCGTAAATAACTAGAAACCATTTTTTGGCATGGTCATTCTGTATTCATAAATCAAATCTCAAAACAGTAAAAATAACCTTCGGTATTTATTCTTTAATTAGATGAATTTGACCCTGCCGAAATATGGTTTTTTTATTTACTCAAAACCTGTACATCAAACCAAAAAAAGTCAAGAAATCAAATTTCTTTAAAACTAAACGGGGATTTAAACATATATTTTTATTTTAGAAAAATGCAGTGGCGTACCATTTTTTTCCTAAAAATATTTACCTTAGACCCCTCATGAACGACACTGGAAAAATTGTTTTTTTTTCTTGTATGATGTCTTCTGATGCAAAGGGTGCGTGTCCCAAAACTTTTAAAATTATCTAAATGGGTATAAAACGTATTATAAAAAACACTATTAAAAAAAAACACCTCGTAATTCAAAAACTAAGACGTTTAGGACATATGTTTAAATGAAGTTTTTTTCTTATTTTTCATTGTAGAATCACCCTTAAAGTATGTCGGTTGAGGTAGGGTAGGGCGGGGCTAGTTGAGCATAGAGGTAAGTTGAGTAATCACAATATCTCAAAACTATCGACCGCACGCCAAACCATTAAATAGCGTAAAGAAGGGGTTGCGCGAGGGGAACTGATAGTGCAACCACTAGTGGTGACGCAGCGATCGAGAAAAGTATCCGTGCGCATTGTTTATTTTGTGATTAAAAAGTAAAATAATTGCAAGCCGGAAAATTTTATCTGTAATAGTTAAATGTATTCCGTTCTCAATCAGGTAAGTGTTAATCTTAAGTAAATTTATTGCAGTTTTAATATGTATAAAGATTTTGAATACAATTCTAACCGGTTTTTTAATAAATTCACTTTTTCTTTAAAATTTCAGGTTGGGGTTAGTTGAGCTACAGTTGCCCAACTAACCCCACGGTTTTAAGTATAAAATGTTTATTTTTTTTTACTTTTTAGGATACGGACTTATAACAGTAAAACACTAAAGTCTTCTTAAGATTTAAAAGAGGCTGCAACCCGAACTTTATACAAGCAACAAAGAAAACGAGCTGACCTATCTAACTTATAAATTTTCTCTGGAAATAGTTCGACCATACCCAAAGGCTGGTCCAAGAAAAGCTGCAATTTTAACAGAGACAGAAGGCATTACAAGGGAAGCAAAATAAAACTGCTTAAAAAGTTTAAAAACGAAGATGAATTGATAGATATTATATCCAATAGTTAAGCTAAGCTAAGTACGTTGCTGTTTTATTAATAAGATTTGTTGTTTTGTCACTATAAGATTATAAATATAAAAAGCAAATTGTCAAAATGTATTTTTATTGTAAACGTATCTAACATTCAAGCCATGATTTGACTATACTTTCTAAGTGCTCCACTAGCCCCATACCCTTGCTCAACTTACCCCACCTATGGGGTACGTTGGAGCATACTTGACTATCTATATTAAAATAGATGTAGCTCCTAAATTCGACTTATTAGAAAAAACTACTATGGACACTATTATTAAGGAATAAATTGCTAATCCATCAGTATGCGTTATAAGCCATTAAGACTTATTTTTGAGGAGCTATAACCGATCAAGTGAAAAATTGCTCAACTAGCCCCGCCCTACCCTACTGGACACCCTGTATTTCTGAAAACATTTTTTCCAATTATCACAGTTATTTTAAAGTTGTTTATGCTACGTGCCATATGACTCGATTTTGTAATAGGTGATTTAAATCATTTTTACTAATCTTATCATTTAAAATAATACTTGCGATTGTTACTTCTAGTAATAATTCAAAATTCACTTACGGTAAAAAATTAAAGAGAAATAAATATATTTTTTTAATCGGTACTTAATGTAATGGGATTTTTTGCCTTAAATCTTAAATGGCCCACAGACTATGCAACTAATTGTACGACACGTTGTACAACTCTGGAAGATTCGACTGTCGAAAGTAAAATCGAATAATCTGTTACGTCGCATATTGTACGATATGGTTATATCGCATGACAGTTTGACCGGTCAAAAAACGATCGCATTTGAGGTTAATTTAGGCAAATGCTATGCCTAAAGCCGCGTCCAGACTTGCAACGATTGGCCAAACATTCGTCCAAACAAACTAACCTATTTCCGCGCTTCTTTGATGCAAAAACCGACAAGCTCTGAATCACCGCGGAATCAATCACCAAGCCTTTGAAACGATGTGAATTCCGTCCACGTCATCGTCCGCGCCATGTGGGAATATGTGGCGCACTATTTGGAGCGGACAATTGTTGCAAGTATGGACACAACATAAGAACATTTTTAGACAAATGGAAATAGAAATATTTGCATAACCAGACGGTCATGCAAAACTCTTACATTGGGGATCATGGTTAGTTCTGGTTAGTTAAATATTTTTTTTTAATTCCTTAAAAAGCCAATTAAAATAAGAGATTTACCTAACCATGACCGCCACAATAAAACAGTTTTGCTTGACCGTCTTTTAGGACTTCCGAACCAATCAAATTACAAGTGCTTTTGCTTTTACTGTAGTCTGCAAACTACACTGTACTGTACGCCTAATAATAATATCTTATCAAATAGATCACAGTCATTTGCCTAACAAGGACCAGAGCAAATGCATTTACCTAGGCAAATGGCTTTTAAATAGAAATTATTTTCATGAAGTCATTTGTCTAGGCAAAAAGCATTTGCCTAGACAAAGGCCATTAATTTGCCTAAAATAACCTGCGACATATGCCGAAGCCCTCAAAATATCATATACACGTCCTTGCAATAACCAATCTTTGCATTATTTTCTTTTGTTTTAAATTCCTGAATGTCAGGATAAAAACTTTATACAAATAGAATTGTATTATTTTCCTAAATGATAATAAAATCGTGCTGCAAATCCTAACGACTGATTGACTAAGGGTACATCGTTATACTGAATCCGATTCAACCGATCTGATAAAACTTAATCCTATGAAAAATTGCGATATACACGTTTCAGATTGGGTAAGGGATTGTATTGAACCATAGATAACCTACATTTAGATCCGCAGTGACAAGAAGCATTTTTCGGATTTTTCCAACCTCGCGCAGTAAACAAATCGAGGGTGGACGAACATGCGCACTTAAAAGCCGTGGGAAATTACAAACATTGGCACCCCGTGCCTTCCGTCCGCGATCTGACCGTGAGGCTCATTAGCTGCCGTACTTTAAACGGAAAACCAGGACGGCGTCGACAAATTCTTTCCTATAATGCGGATAGTCTGTTTGGCACCAGACGCGTTCACTCTCGATTCGCACCTGTTTTCTCGCCCATGAAATGGAACTTTTGTTTCGCGCAGGTAATAACATTGGCAATCCATCGAGATCAGTGGAATGAATGCCATAAATCAATCCTCTTTTTCAAGCGACTTGAATTGAGCTCAGTCCGATCGAAGTTTATATTTGTACGATATTCACGGTTTCGGAAAATGGTTAAAAAATTACAATTAGGTAAAAAACAGCTGATAAGTCTAGAAACGAAATAGTAGGAAATAAAATAAGCTTAAATATTTGCTACAATATTGTGATGGTGTCTCTTTAGTGGTTTGCGTTATTATTTTGTCTTATTTTTTGAAATGAAATAAAGTTAATTAAAAAACACGACAAAAGTAAGGTTAGAAGTTTATTTTTATTTGTTTGCTTTCTTTCTTATTGTATATACTTTTTTGTCAAATTTAAAAGAATTTAGAACCGGATTATCTGCATCCGATAAATTCTAGGACGAAGGGCACAGTATTAGGTTCAATGCGATCCGTCCAATCTAATTCAATTTTTACCCTTAGGCGGCGCACGAACTCGTAAAAATCCTCCGAAGCGAACAAATTGATTTGTTAACATGCTTGTGGGTATATTGCTTACGATTAGTGGTGTGCATATTCAAAAGATTTCGACATTCGAATATTCGTATTCGAAAGATCTTTCGAAACATTTTATATTTCATTGAGAAAGATCTTTCGAAACATCTTTCAAAACATTTCATATTTCAATGCAAAGATCTTTCGAAACATTTTATATTTCATTGCCAATAAGCTTTTATTCTGTCGAAATACCGGTTGAAAGATTGTTGCTATTTGCCGCAACGAATTATTTCACGTCTTATTCCGAGTGTTTTCGAGTTTTGGCGCTATTTTGGTTTGGTTTGAGGTATGTTTTACGGGTTGTCTATATTAAATGCCTAGATATAAATATCATTCATCATTCATTCCGTATCATTCGTATTTGTGTTCGGTGTATACGAATATAAATTCATGACTGATCGTTCATGAAATATTTTACGACGAAATACGAATATTCGGAAGAAATATTCGAAACATTTCGAATATCTCGATGTTCGAATATCATTCAGAAGATCATTTGAAAGGTTCCAACATTACTTACGATCAATTGTAACGAATTCGTACGTGTTTTGAATACGACCAAAGTATTTTGTTTTTTTGATAGGTATTCGTACGAATTACTTGCGTTTTGTTAATTATATTTTGAGGTTTTAAGGAGAACATGATGGATTGCGATATACTAATAACTTAAGTACACGAAAAAAGATCTTTATGGAATCAAAAAAGCAAACAATATCATAACAGAGAGTGTGTGTATTCGAATTTTTTTCATCATTACTTCTTAGTTCTTCAAATGACCTTCCAAACTCTCCGTTTTTATTTCCAGATAAAAAATAGTTGTCAACCGATTTGCTTCTATTTTTTTTCAGTAGAAAATATTTCACCAATGGTGAAGTTTCAAAAATATACAACTCTGATATATACTCCATATTCATATTATGGTCGTACTGTTAATAAACTGATCCAGTGTAACCACACACTCATCTTAAATTCGTAAGAATTGATTTGTACGAATTCGTGAGAACAAATTTTTGTACGAATTCTTATTCAATGTAACCGCAGCCTTAGTCATTGATGTGCAGATTGTAATACTGTCTACAGACTAACCACGGATGAGGTTTACGAGGGTACAAATGGATTAAGCATTAAACATTTTATTTTTCGAAAAAAAATCTTGATGAAAAAAATGCTTGTAATTATATAATTTATGAAGAAAAAATATTGATTTTGCATACAGGACTCACAAAAACTTTTAAAAATATGATCTAACATTTTTAATCCAACTGTCCTCTTGTAAACCCCATCATCCGTGGACAGACTTGTCGTCCATCAAGTTGCATAGTCTGTCGGCAATTTTATAGTTAATACAGTAAAATTTTGTTAATGCTAACTAACTCTGCCGATGATTGTTTAAATATTCAAAATGAATTATTATGTTTGGTGGATTGGTGTAAAAATAATTGTTTAGAACTTAATATTAAAAATGTAAAGTTATGCGTTTCTATAGACGCCAAGAGCCTGTAATTTATCCTTACAATATAGAAAATGTACACTTGGGATCAACAGATACTATAAATGATTTGGGTGTTCTCTTTGATAAAGAATTGACATTTAACCAGCATATTGAAAATATTATTTTAAAGGGGTACAGGCTTTTGGGATTTTTAAAAAGGACATGTACTAATATTCATGATACGAAAGCCATTAAGTGCTTGTATTACAGTTTAGTTTGTAGTATAGTAGAATACAACTCCATAATCTGGTCACCTTCTTATGAGTATTATATTCAATGCATGGAAAACTTGCATAACAGATTTGTAAAATTTTTACTGTACAAACACAGAATATTTTATGATAATATATCTAGAGAAGTTCGTCTGCAACTTGTGGGTCTCAAGTCTTTAAAAAGACGAAGGGAAATTTCAATGGCAATATACCTTTACAAAATTTTAAACGGTCTTGTCGACAGTGCCGATTTATTAGCTAACATTAATTTTCACAATCCCGGAAGACCAACAAGATCCAGACGACTTTTTCATGAAAACCACCACCGAACTAATTATGGTAGAACGTGTTTTAGTGATCGCTTAGTTGAGAATTTTAATGTCAATTTTAGCGGGGTTGATCTTTTTGTATTTGGTCTTGGTAGTTTCAGGAGACATATAAATATTTTACACTAACTCGTACTGCTGTGTGGATATTTTTTTTCTGTTTGTTACGTTATGTGACCTTTATATATATATATATATATATATATATATATATATATATATATATATATATATATATATATATATATATATATATATATATATTATTATTATTATTATTTAGGCTCTGCAGTTTGTACTATTTAACACTAATTGGAGTTTTTTAATCTGTAATGTGTAATTATGATAAATAAATAAATAAAATAAATAAATAACTGCGTCTTTGATTGACAAGTACGATTGGCCTGCAAAGATACCTTTATTTTGCTAAATATTTACGTTCGATTAAAGTGGTGAAATACTTTAATTTGATAAAATCAAAACAATACCGAACTGATTTTGCAATCTATAAATAAATTGATACGCGCATACAATACTGAAAAACATCGATGTTTATTTTGTCTAGATTATTAACTCATGATTTACTAAATTTTTTAACCTTCAATACTAAGTACTAATAAAAATAAAGCATATTTAAAGGTAAATTTAGAAATAGCTTATAAATTTCTAAATATAGAAAAAAAAACTAAACATGAAGTTAATATAAATTTTTTGTAAAATAACGGTATAGTAATAACATTTTAAAAACGCAAATTCGTTACTCTTTGAAAATAATATAAAAAAACATAAAAAGGCCGCCTGCAATCGGACTATTTTATACAAAGGCGCCGCTATCCTTTACAGCGACGCGCCGATAGACTATGGGATAGAAATCCATTATTTTGGCCAAAAAGCAACTTTGAAATTTTAATGACTCATGCTGTGTATTTCAAAGTAGATACTCCAAACTACATGTACGCAAAATTATAAAAGGATATGACGACTTCTATTGGGGTAATAAGAAACTTAAAAATGTCGTTTAAGTAAACATAAATATACAAATGTAATCTACTTAGTTTATTATTAGCCTTGTTTACTAAAAAAGTAAAAGAGTTTAAATAATAAGAGCTATTGTTGTGGCTCCGATGCAGTCTTTCGAACTCTCGCTACTTTTGTCAAAGATTTTTTTACCTTTTTCTTAATCAGTTTTTGTACTTACAATTGCCTTCCTACTTTTTGTTACTTTTGAGTGTAAGGACAGATACAAGATTTTTTTTTTAATTTACAAGGTTTTCCATTTTAAAAATTATTATGTTTTGTCCTACACTGTATATCCTAAAAGATAAAAGCATTCTGATGAAAGATATGGATTCTACAGAATCTACCCAACAAAACAGTGTTTTTTATTTATTTTATACATTAAAAAATAAAGAAAGTTGGGAAGATGTATCTCTATTACGCTTCTAAGAATAATTTAAAATTATTTTTCAGATTTAGATGGTCATATTTCCGAAACTTATTGAGATAGACACATCAAATGTAGTTTTTTAAGCATTTTAAAAGATTTTTTGGTGGTGATATAATATTCAGGATATTCCATTTAAAAAAATCATACCTATTGTCGTACCCTGTATATCATATGAGATAATAATCATCGGATTACTGATTAGAATACTATCGAATTAACCAAACAAGCTGATATTTTAGTTTATTTTGTACAATAAAAATAATAATGTTAAGGGGGAGTAAATTTATAATAACATATAATAAGTTTTAGGTTTCCAGAAAGCATTTGTAATAATTTATAATATTTTTTTAATACTTTTCCAGTAAAAACCACCTCATTTTAAATTAGATTGGTAAGTTTCAGAATTTTGACCAAAAAAATTAATTTCTATCCCATAGTGCGATGACCAACCGGCATATCATAAAAGAAATATAGCAAAGGCGGCCGCGAAGACAAGCATGCCGATTTATTTGCTTTAAACTTTTTGTGATTTTTCTTTCTTATCAAAGAGCACCGAATTTACATTTTTAAACTGTTCCTTCTATAAGTATTGAAAGACATTTATTTGAGGTTGCCTACAAGTTAATGAAGATTTAAAGTTATTTTTCACTTTTTAGTCTAGTTGATTTCCTGCAAAAAATAGTTACAAATGCAAACCATTTTAAAAGGTAATTTCTTTTTTAAAATAAAGGGTAGTTTGTTTTATATACATAGGGTCAGAAGTCAACCATTAGAGATATCAAGAAAAAATATCAATAAAATGTCTTTTTCTTTTCTTTAAAACAAAACAAGTAATGTATTTAAATAACGAAGTGGAAGTTTAAAGAAAAAATACAAGAGTTAAAAAAGTTTCCTAGTAAACCAGTCTTTCTAAATTTATAGTTTTTTAAGTCTCTTTTAAATTTAGTTAGTAAGAAAGATAGGGGTAGTCTATTTCTACCACTTCCTTTAATCCTACAAAAGTGCAAAAATATTCAGAAAGTATATTTTTATAATAGCAATATTTTCGTAAAATTTCATTATTCTAGCGCTTTTCGTTTTTGAGAAGAAAAAATAAAACCGTTATTTTTGCGCCATTTTTGTTCCGTGATACCTCCCTAATGGTCGACTTTTGATACTATGTTTATAAAGCAAACTACCCTTTATTTTGAACAAGGACCCCCAAAAATGTTTCGCATTTGTTTAATAAATATAAAATTAATTCAATTAAATTACTTGTACAAAAATAATATTGTTATAATAAATAAAAAAACACTTTTTTCCACGACGGTTAAAAAAATGCTGTTTTTTAATCGTTAACATGAAGTTAAAGTACTCCATTCTAGTACACTACATAAACTGTTAAAAAAGTAACTTTTTTAACACTTTGAAGATTTTTTCACACTTTGAAGTAGTGTTTTGTTTCCATGCCTACTACAATAAACTTAAGTAGCAATTTATGCAATGCAGTAAACGCGACATCAACTGAACCAAACGGTCAAATTACTTTTGACTTCGTCATTATTTCTTTTAGTTCATAAGTCACTAGTTTTAAAATTTGACAGTTTACGAATAAATTTAATAGAAATTATTGAAAATTAATAGTAATAATGAATTGTGATGACTCAGAAATTGAAAATGAATTTATACTGTTTTAGTATTATTTCTACAAAAAGTAAGTACACACAATTTTCTAAAATTAAATAATAAATGCATAGTTATGAAGAGTAGGGCTAGCAACCGAAACCGGTTTTTCGGTTAACCGGTTTTCGGTTAACCGCGGTTTTGGCCAAAACCGAACCGGTATCTGAAAAACCGGTTTACGAAAATCGGTTAACCGGTTTTAAAAAAGCGGTTTTCAAATACCGGTTTTTCGGATAATCGGTTTTCGAATAACGTTTTTTTGGATAATGGGACCAAAATCGAAAAGCGGTTTTTCGAATATCAATTAAGGTTTTTGGTTGATTGCGGTTTATACAGTAACCAGAAGCCTATGGCGGCACACGTTGTTTAGGGGCGGTCGGCAAAAATTTATTTAGTACGTAGAATTGAAGAATTGAAAGAAATGAAAGTGAAGACTTGAAGAGAAAGGGGCAGCGAAAATGAAATAGATTTCGCTGTATCGGTTTTGAAAACCGTTTTCGGTTTTAATACCGGTTTTATATTCGGTTAACCGGTTTTGTTTTTTCCGGTTTTTACCAGCCCTAATGAAGAGAATAATTCTCTTCTAAAAAATAAGAAGGCTATGATTTTTTGTTGCAATATAATGGCTGTTCTGCAAAAATTTAAATTAATAAATTTAGATAAAATAAACAATGGCCTTTTGGGGAAATTTTTATACGGTTGTGGAAAACATATAGTATGTAACACATGCATAACGTGTCTTTTTTACTTCCCATTCGTAACAAAAAGTATCACTTTATGCACTTGTTACAAAAATTACTATTTTTCAACCCTCTTTTAAAAGATTTAATTTTGTTTCACCCTTTAAGTTCTTTAAATGTTATTTTAAAAAATGGTTTCTGACTTCTTCTAGAAAAAATACATATCTACCCAAATTTTTAGAATAGTAGCTTTTCCGCTCACTAAAACTACAATAAAATACATATTTAAGCTCCAAAAATTTAATTTGTCAATAAACTTGAGAATTTTAATTTGAAAGTTTACCCCAACTAAAATGATAAAATGTTAAAGAGGTAATCCCGTTGCGTTGCCAGGCAGACTTTGATTAAAATTGCAAAGGACATGGATAGGGCGGCATAAATGCTACGTCAAGGGTATTTTATGGCAAAGTTACTTCACAAAAAGGTGCTGCTCTGCTGCCTCCAGATAAAGTGCTAATATTCTAGAGGTTTATTACGAGCTAAAGAGAAAGAGGGACACTTTATATTCTCTTGCGATTACATAGTGTGACCTATAAGCAGTGCGTAAGCAGATAAATACGTAGGGTGTTCAGTAAGTTTTGAGATACTTTGTAACTAAACGGTGCAGGAAAGTAACATTGATGTTTTTTGTTTGTACATGTCATGACATGTCGTAGTACTACATAGTTATTAGTAAACTATCTGTTTTGCGCCAGTTCGTGTCCAGCGATTTTAGCGCAATGGCGTCGTGGACGACTATCGAGTGCCGTGCAATTTTGAAATATAACTTTTCATGTGGGTTATTTTAAGAACAGTGTTTGGAAGAAATGAAGCCTATACTTGGTAATGACTGTCCATCTCGTGCGACCATATACAGATGGTACAAACAATTTCAGCGGGGCTCGTTTTCGCTTGAAGACGCCTCACGCTCGGGTCGACCGTGTGAATTAGTTACCCCTGAAAACATATCTGCCGTCCAAAAAGCTATAGAAACAAACCGACGAATTACTTATCGACAGTTAGAAGAGACATTGAACATTAGTTTAGCAACATTACACACGATCATACATAAGCACTTGGGTTTTAGAAAAATTTGTACTCTTGAAACTCCGACAGAAGTTCGCAAATCAAGATCTGTAAAAAAATAATGATAGTTGTTTTCTTTGGTTTAAGAGGAATAATTGAACGTGTTGTGCTCCCAGAACAGAAGACCGTAAATGCTCTCTGGTATACTACAGTATGCCTTTCAAAACTTATATAAAAGTTAATAGTGATTCGCCCAAACTCGCAACTCGCTAGCTGGTACCTTCATCATGACAATGCCCCACCTCATCGAGCTGAACTTACCAGTCAATTTTTGACAGATGCAGGCTTGAGACTTTTGGAACATCTGCCTTATAGCCCCGACGTGGCGCCTTGTAACTTTGGGTTGTTTCCTTTTGTCAAGAGCCAACTGAAAGGACAAAAGTTTAAAACTGAAGACGCGCTTCTGGTGGCCTGGGATAAAATATGCGCTGAAATTTAATGAAAAGTGGAAAGATATTTTCAGTGACTGGTTTGTTAGAATGGAAAAGTGTATTCAATGTGGTAAAAATTATTTTGAAAAAATCAAATAAATGTACGTATATCTCAAAACTTTTCGAACACCCTACGTATGATATTATATCTTTATAGTACAGGGAATAAAGGATTTTGTCTTGCATAATTCAACAGGAGTTATTTTTTTCACAAATAGGTGATGTATGACGTAATGAACATAAAAACTTTGGGCCTGTATCTTCGTAAGAACTTTTATTATAGAAGAAAAAGAAATTCACGATTTATAAGATTATTACTGGCTGTTTATTGACTTTTTTACCGATATCTATTCTAATAATTGTTTAACCCACTGCTAATTACTAAACTTTTAATCGATATATTTTCTACAACTTTTATTATAATCTTTTTCCTCTAAAATTGATATATTCAAAATTTCATAAATCGTTAATTTCAAAAATCCTGTTCCTGGGTGGTTATCGCCAGCTGGACCTGAACACGCCATCCAACATCTGGCCAGGCATTACGCTATGCATACTTCTTTCTTATTAACTTTGGGCGATTTTGGCCCGTTTTGGTACCCCAGTTTGATTGGTTAAATGCCTACCAACCAATTTCGGATTTCAAAATAATGACATCACGCCAAATGCTATACCGTGGCTTGTGGGTCGTAAGTAATATAAACTTTATTATTTCAAACGAAACACCCGTACATTTTTAAGGATTTAAATTCTACAGGTCATTCTTGATATAAAACCTTAAATATATTCATATCCTAACTTTTGGTTTTAAAGAAAATAGCGTTTGAAAATGTCCAAACGACAGCACAATATGCAGTTGTATGGGAAAAAATGTTAATCGCAAAATTTTAAAATGCTGTAAATAGTTCTTTTGTGTCGAAAAAATTTGATTTGTTTATCTAGGTTCCTCATATTTGCCAATTAGCCAGTAGGTTCATTTTTGTCTAACTCACTTGTTTTGCAATCGTATTTTTTACCGAGCGGTATTAGCAAATTTTTATAAATGCCTTTCGCTAACCACCTCGTCCAACGGAGAAAAATACAATTGGTCGGTCATTGATGTTTTAATAATATACAGTGTGTCTACGTAAGTTGGCGGCATATGGGAAACCCTTTTTATTATTGATTTTACGAAAAAAGTTATTTTTATAAAAAGTTCTGCATGGTCCAAAACCTAAAATGCAATCATCAGATATTAAATTGTGTCAGTCATGTACGAGGTTTGGCCCAAAATGTAATTTTTTCTCAAGAGTAAAGTACCTATATTTTTGCTAATATCGCAAATTGTTATAAAGAAAAGATGTTTAGAATAAAAATTACTTCCAAATATGCAATTTTGTTCATTTCGAATTCTTTTTAATTTTTTTTCTGGCAAAATCGAGAAAATTTAATTTTGTACATTAGTGCATTGTACATTCTTCTTGTTTTAATAACAATAAATTTAATAAGTTTATTTAAAACTGTCCTATAACATTTATAATCATAAAATATGGTGCACTAATGTACAAACCTAAATTTTCACCATTATCGCAGATTTTTTTTTTTTTTAATGAACAGAATTGCATATTTGAGAGTAATTTTTATTTCTAAACATCTTTTCTTTATAACAATTTGCGATATTAGCAAAAATACAGGTACTTTACTCTTGAGCAAAAATTACATTTTTGGCCAAACCTCGTACATGACTGACACAATTTAATATCTGATGAGTGCATTTTAGGTTTTGACCATGCAGAACTTTTTATAAAGAATAACTTTTTTCGTAAAATTAATAATAAAAGTTTCCCATAAGCCGCCAACTTACGTAGGACACACTGTACGTCTCTCTATTTAACTTTTGAAGCACGCATATGTGCTTTTTTTTATTTAAATAAATCTTGCATTGTCATATAAACCATCATTTTAAAATTCTCCCGAAATAATTAGTTCGAGCCTGTATTAAGAAAATAA